>JAJHZJ010001096.1:0-270000 GCA_023548195.1 Bettongia penicillata ogilbyi
ACACCTTCTAGCTGTGTGACCCTGGACAAGTCACTTAACCTTGTTGGCCTCAGTTCCTCATCTGTAAAATGAGCTGGAGAAGGAAATGGTAAACCTCTACTTTGATAAGAAAACCCTTCAAACGGGGTCACAGAGAGGAGTCAGATATGACTGAAACAACTCAATGACAAAGAAAATTATTGTCATTAGTTATTGATCTGATTCCAGAGCTAGCCTCATATACGCCTCTCAAAGAAGGATGAGATAATGACTGCTATGTCTGACTGTTAGTAAAGCCCGAAACTTGCCTGCTTATTGTCTAAAACAATATTTAACTAGTGGGTTGGAAGTGATTCACTCAAGTTTTAGAGGTAGAATTATCCTTTCATTCATTAGAAAAACATGTTTACTGGTATAATTAACTTATATTTTAGGGACATGACAGTGTTAATTCATTTCCAGAATACATTTACCTTTCAAAGAAACCATACCCTGTTCACTTAAATACACACACACACACACACACACACATATGCATACATACACACAAATTATAGGTAATTTTATTGTGACAGTGGATTAGAAAGTTGGGATGAAGTACTGAAAACTAAATCACTCTTAAGAATTCCCTGTTATTCATAGGCAAGAGGCCAACAAATCCAATGAGAAATACAAAATAAGCGTTGAAAAAAGAAGAAATTTCATTTTAGCACACTGACTTCCCGCTTAGCAAATGTCGGTTTTCTGTCTTTTACTTGATGAATGAAAAATGTTTAATGGTGACATATTAGGTAAGGCAGTGACTGACAATGTTGATTAGACAGTTAAACTTCCTTTAAAAAAAAAGACTCCATTCTTCAATTGTTTTCTAAGTTTTGGTTAGGCATTAAAAAATTATATACCATGAGAAAATAATGTATTTGTGTTAGTGAATTAAAAGCCTTTATATAAAATTCCTTTAAATTCTTAGCAAGAAGACAATCTTATTGCAAATTTACAAATTTAAATTACCTTGAATTTCAAGAAATGCCTTGGGAAGGGTTTAAATCATTTCCCAAGATGTCTTTCCTAAATATGAATTTGAAAAGCCCCTCTAAATCTCTTAATATCAACCATCAATATTTTCCTACTGAAATACTGTTTTCATAAGGTTACTAGGATTTCCCATGACAAATTCACTTGAATTGATACTTAAACATGATTTCAGATTTAATCCTGTATTTGGAACATATATAGTCCTATTGCAAGAATGCTACTTTTTCTCCTGAAAAACAGTCCTAAAATTTAAAAATGAAAAACACCAGAAATTGGAGTAAATTAGATGTTTCCATATTATGTGTAACAGTTGGTGGTCAGACATGAAAACAGGTTTCACCAGTTAACAGAATGCCCCTAATGTAACTATTGTATGTCACTGCGCATACTCAAATGTATTCCTTTTGGGGCAGCAATTCCAAGTAAAGAAAAAGACTGAAGTGATTGCTTAAGGCTTTAAATAAGTACAGCATATGAGATTCAATCTACATGTTAACAAATCAAAAAATATAGGGAATATTTGTGTCTTCTAATAATAGTAGCAAAACATACCCTTCGTTGTGGGTATTTGTCATTCCACCATTAGTAAAAAGTGGCCACATTCTTCTGTTGATTCCGTGTGGACTCTCTGGATGTCCCAAATGTAGGATCCCTTTACATAGCATTGCTTTTGTACATTCTTAACATATTTAGGATGCTTTCTTTCTTTCTTCCCTCCTCTCCTTTCTTTCCTTCTTTATTTTCTTCTGTCCTTTCTTTTAACCTATCTTCCTTTCCTTTCTACCTTCTTTCTTTGTTTCTTTCCTTATTTCTCCTCAAAGACCCAGCTTTATTTCTTTCTCAGGTGTTCATAATTTTTTTCAGATGCCCTTTCTTTTGCGTTATCGTAAACTTTACAAACATTAACGGTTCATTATGAAAAAAGAACACAGAGATGCTTGTAGATAACATAAACTGGTTTTTAAATGTTTTTTAAATTCAGCGTAATAGTTCTTAACACTTCTCTACTTTTGTTTGTACTCTTTTGAATTTTTTTGCTCTCCTCTATGATTTTTTCTTCTACCATCAAACTTTTTTTATTTAAAATTTTTTTCAGGTGAAAACCCTCTTTTTCTCTCCCTTCCCCCCCTGTTCCATTGTAAAAGCAAGAAAAAATCCCCTCTTACAAAAATATATAGTCAACCAACACAAACTCTCACATTGGCCATGTTATAAATGTGTGTGTGTGTGTGTCTGTCTCTCTGTCTCAATCTGCACTCTGAGTCCATCACTTCTCTGTTAGGAGGTGGGTAACATGTTTCATCATACTCTGTCTGGAATGGCGATTAGTCATCGTGTGATCAGGATTCCTAACCTGTTCAAAGTTGTTTGTATAAATTGTATATTTGTATATTGTATAAATTGTTCTGACTCTGCTTCTTTCACTGCACATCAGTACTTAGGAGACTTCCCATATTTCTCTGAAACTGTCCTTTTCATCATTTCTTATAGCACAATAATATCACGTCACATTAATGTACCGGAACTTGTTTGGCCATTCCTCAATTAATGGCCACCTCCTCAGTTTCCAATTTTTGTCATTGTGAAAAGAGCTAATATAAAGTTTTTTGTACATGTGGTTCCTTCCCTCCTTCTTTGATCTCTTTGGGGTTTAGAGCTAATAGTTGTATAATTATGTCAAAGGGTACACAATTGTTGGATAGTTTGGGGGGACATCGTTCCAAATTGCTTTCTAGAATGGCCAGACCAAGCACAGTATTTCTGCCTAATTTCTGATCATAATATTCCAGCTTTTTCTTGGATGTAAAATTCCTTGTGCAGTTTTCATATATCGTGATGTATGTTTTAGGAAAGGTGGTTCTTTCCTGGGATAGGTGGAGATTTAAGAGCATTATGTTTAAAATTCAAGCAAGATGATCATAAGAATATTTTTTTTCAGCAAATTTAGGAATATTTTCCTCTAAAATTTGGTTGCTTTTGAGGGTTGAAGAAAAATATAATTCTTTTGGAGAAGTTAAGAAAAATGATAATGATAACTAGCTTGCCAAGCACTTTACAAATATTATCTCATTGGATCCTGAAAACAACCCTGGGAAGTAGGTGCTATTATTATCCCTATTTTACAGTTAGGGAAACTGAGGTAGAGATTAAGTGACTTATTCAGGATCACACAAGTTAGTAAATATCTGAGGTAGAATTTTTTTAATTTTAATTTTTTTTAATGTTTTACAATCATTTCCTTAAAGTTAAGATTTTATTCCCCCCCCACCCTTCCCCTACTACCCCCCTCCCTCCCCATGACAGCATATAATTCTGTATAGGTTCTACATATACTTTCCTACTGAGCACATTTTCACTATAGTCATGCTATGTAGTCGAACTAAAATAAATGGAAGAAATCATATAACAAATCAAAACATAATACACTGAAACCCACCCACACACAAACATGATCTGCTACATTCTGTGAATGACTTCCATATTTCTTTCTCTGAGTGTGGAAGGCATTTTGCCTTAGAAGACCGACATTAGGATTTTTTTTTTCTCAGTAAGTTCTTGTGTTATTACAAAGTTCCAAGTCTACCAGAAAAAAACTCTCACACACTGTGGTCGTTGCTGTGCACAAAGTTCTCCTGGTTCTGCTCCTTTCACTCAGCATCAGATCATATAAGTCCTTCCAGGCCTCCCTGAAGTCTTCTTGTTCATCATTTCTTATGGCACCATAGTACTCCATTACATTCATATACCATAATTTATTCAGCCATTCCCCAATTGATGGGCATCCCCTTGACTTCCAGTTTTTGGCTACCACAAAGAGTGCTGCTATAAATATTTTTGTACACGTGGGACCCTTTCCCGTTTTTATAATCTCTTGGGGATACAGTCCTAGTAGTGATATTTCTGGGTCAAAGGGTATGCACATTTTTGTAGCCCTTTGGGCATAGTTCCAAACCGTTCTCCAGAAGGGTTGGATGATCTCACAGCTCCACCAACAATGAATTAGTGTTCCAACTCTCCCACATCCTCTCTGAGGTAGAATTTGAACTTTGCTGTTCTTGACTCAAAGTATGGCCCTCTATCCACTTCTGTACTTACCTGTCTGTGGAAATATGTCTCATTTGATTTAGAAAAGTGCTATGCAAATATAAAATAATAAAAGCGGATCAAGAATCATATATAAGGTCTTAGTTGTAAGAGGAAGCATTGAAATTAGTTGGCCAAAGAGACATAACTAGTCAGTAGATGTGCTGAGACTCAAAACGTCTTGAGACTTCAAATCCCAGGTTTGTACCATTACTTCATCCTGGTTCTTCATGCTGCGTTCTATTATACATAATCTAGAAGTAAAATATAGCTAATTAATGACATATCCATTTACATCCAAATGTGCTTCTGTTAAATGCAAAATCATTTCTGCGTGTTCCTGGACAAAATTCAGTATAAAAAAACTAATTTAATATTCATCATGGAACCCCATGCAAGGGTGTATGTGAACAAATTATGGGCAATTTGAAGGATCTTCCCTTTAATAAGCCCATTCTTGCATATCAGGCAAGAGAAGTACAATCATCTGCTAAGGAACTAGAAAAAAGAGTAAGATAGAAATGATTCAATTTATGACAAGAAGAAATAAGTCCTGGAAGTGGTCTATATGTGCAGTGTTTGTAATAGTCATAAAGTTCTCATAGAACTTCATTGATATTAATTACTTGCAAATTTAAACACTTCTGGTATTTACTTTAGAGTTAAAGACAATTAGACCAGGAAAGTAAGATGACTTGCCAGTGACATTCAGCAAATGCCAAAATCAATATGAGTGCGTGTAGGATACAACAGTGAGTAATTGCTAATTTCTGAGTGTATTTAGACCCCTGGGCCATACTTCTTCAATGACATGAAAAATTAAATGATTTGGGACATATGCAGTTGGCTAAATTTTTACTAAATTTTATTTTCAATAATCGTGGTTGAGCTAGAGAAGAGATTTACTTTGTTTTCTATAAATGCATGCATAAAGATAATATATTCTATATAATCTGTAAACTTCTATGTAATATATGGAAATTAAGTATAATATATAAAGGCTGAAAGACTTGACTTCAAGTCCTTCAGAGGAAACCTCTTAAGTACTTGATAACTTTCTGCAAATTTCTAAGAAGGTCATTTGCCTAAGAAGGTGCTGTCCTGCTTTGACAGAGTGTTCCAATCTGGAAATTTCCTGTACCAATGACTCATGGATGACTTTTCTGTTACAAGCACGAAACTTTATTTGATGTCTTTTGCACAAAAGTATCCAATTTGTTTTTCCCTTGTAATTTAGCAATAACCCTATTATAATTGCTATTTGTCATAGATGTTGAAGTTATTTTCCAGAAAAGGTTATTATTTGATGCACCCAAAAACACTGATTTGGATTAATGAACTTGTGGATGGCATTTACAAATCCACAAAATGAGTTCACTTTTTCTTTTCCCATTTTTTTCATAGTTACACCACAGTGTAATGTACATTAAGAGATTACAATTAAGAAAAGTTATTTTTTTACCAATTAAGGAATGTCAGGTGATAAGGATAGAGACTGGACTGTGATTTCAGTGGCACAAGGAATTTCCAGAGGGTAGAAACACTCTCTCTACCAATGCTGGTTGGCACTTTGATTGTAACTCCCTCTTAGAAAGTTGTTTTGAAAACTTCAAGGTTAAATGATTTGCCTAGAATTTCACTCCTAGTATGTATCAGAAGGACTTGAACCCAAGCTTTCCCAGCTCCAAGATTGGTTTTGTGTGCGCTATTCCAATCTGCCTTTCTAGCGGGTATAAAAATGCCTTCAAATGTCATAATTTGCCATTAAAGGGAAAAGAAGTAATATATATATTTTGCCTTTTAAAATTATCCATAACTCATCCTCAATTATATAATTATTATTATCTAAAGTTTATAAACTGTAATTCTGTGATTATAGATTCCAAAAATGCAAGTTGCAACTTATTTGTCCAAAATTCATCTCCAATCGTGAATTTTCAAGTCAGATTCTAAGATCCTCATTATTATCATCAAAGTAAAATAGAAAGAACTCCAGCTTACGTGTCAGAGGGCTTGGGTTCAAATCTCTCCTCTCTGACATTTACTTGAGTGACATTTACTTGAACAAGTCACCCATCCTAAATCTGACTTGTTTCACCTATATGGTGTACAATAAAAATGTCATATGAACTCCCATCCATCTCTTGAGCTATATGGTTCTATAATCAGCATTACTCATTTTTAGCACTTCAAAGATGTAGCAATGGAAGAGTGACTGTCAGTCACATTGACCCACCCCCTTATTTTACAAATAAGGCAACTGAAATTCACAATAGGAAAGTGGCTTACCATGTATTGCATAGCTAAAAAGTTAGAGATTTGAGATTCAAACTCAGGTAGTCCAAGTAAAAATTCTAGCATCTTTTCCTTTGTGAGATGTTCAGAGGTCTCTATTGAGCCAGATATTTCTCATTCAATTTTGATGTGATACAATTTAGAGTGAAAATTTATGTCATATATCTTATATATCATAGTATAACCAGGTTCACAGGTTAATAATATTATAAGAAAAATATACGTATGCCTGTCAATAATATGAATATCAGATCCTACATTAAGTAAAGTTATAGAGTAAGAATCCATTTATCTAACTTTTTAGAAAGTATTAAATTTGAAAATAATAATGTTTCTATATACTTTTATTTAAAAGTGAAACTCCGAGCCTCAGTTGATGATGGGATTTATAAATAAGAGAGGCAGATTCTGTAGTGTTAACAGAATGGTCAAATAAAACTTGACAAGGTAAAATACAGGATCACATATCAGACTCTCATAAATTGTGCTTCATGGAACACTAGACTTAAATTTGTATGCCGATTGTATTTTTATTAGTTTTTTTTTTTTTTTTGGTAATTCCCTCAAAGGTATGTCATGCCAGGGTATTTGGATACAGTAACTATCACAAGCAATGAAAGAGACATTAGGAAAAATAAGACTGATATAAATCACACATAGTTGTGGTCTGTTGCGAGTTGAAACTAAAGATAGCCTGGTACGTCACAGACATAATTAAAACATCTGAAGACTTTAGTTACCTATAAAGAATTTCATGTTTTATGCAGGTGGTATGTGTTAATAAGGGTGAGTTTTCTTATTAAGAAAAGTGATTAAAGTTTCTCAGAAGAAAATATGTGGGTCGTAGCATTAAATGTGTTCATATCCTGGTCTCACTTTAGCACTGTGGTGTTGGGTGTCAGGAGTATGAACGCAGTTCCTGAATGTCTCCCTGAATATTCGGGAATGAAATAAACCAGATCTGTGTTTAGTTTGAATGGCATCCAGACTCTAATGTTCTACATTAAAGACACACTCTAGCACAGACTTAGGAATAAGAGCAAACATTCTTTAAGACCTGGGCAAGTCCAAAAGGAATTACTGAAATCTCCTGTTTCAGGCATACATTTTAATGGTAGTGCTCAGTGACAAGTCATTAATTCCCTGCAACCTGACTCTAAAGCATAGGTCTCAGAAGGCTAAAATTAGGGGTATTTGTCTGCTTAACTTACTATTTGATTGTGTATCAGTGTGATAGGGAAACACAACGTACTTCTGTTAGATTGGATTTACCTTCCTCCAATGATGTTCATAGCCATGCTGCAAAGACTGCATTGAGAATTAGCTCCATCAGAGATATTTCCATAATCATCAACCTGATTCATTCTCCCATAAAGTGGCTTAGGATGATGAACAATGACATGGATTCCATGTAGACTAGTGGGAAAGCATAAAGGGAAGCAGTGTAGTACATTAGAAAGAGCAATTGATTAAGAGTTGAAAAGCAATCCTGTGCCACCTATGGCATCTTGGGCAAGTCATCTCTCTGTTTCTTCATCTATAAAATGAGTCAGTCTGGGCTACGTGCCCTAAGTTCTCTTCTAATGCTGCATCTTTGTTCTAAAGCTAAAGTCAGAAGTTAGAGGAGAAAATAAATCATAAAATATTAATGTGTGAAATGTGGAAGAATAATACTTTATGCACATTTGGTTTTCCAGTGTAACTTGCATCCTCACCTTTTGCTCAACATTCACACATTAAATGCTTTTGGTTATATTTGGTTACAAGTATTAGGCAGAATCATCCAGAGTTCAAATCCAGCCTCAGACACTTACTAACTGTATAACCCTGGGCAAGTCACTTAACCCTGTTTGCCTTAGTGTCCTCAAATCCCACTCTCTGTAAGAGGAGGGATCACTCTTCCCTTCTCCCTCCTTCCGCTGAGATTCCCTTCCATCTATACTGTATATATTTTATATAAATATAATTATTCACATGTTGTCTTCCTCATGAGAAAGTGAGCTCCTTGAGGGCAGAGATGGAGGTTTTTGCCTTTATGTACTCAGCACTTAGTACCCTATTACTGTCTTTCCAATCCTCCAGGCTTACCACCCAGGTGTTTTCCTCAACTCTTTCCTCTTCCCTTTGTCTCACCTTCACTCACCCTCATTTCATCGATTGCCAAAGTCTGTTCATTTTACCTTCCTGATCTCTCTTGAGTAGTCCCCTTTATCTTCTCTGGTGCTGCTACCACCCTGCCACAAGCTCTAATCATCTCACACCCAAACTATTACAGTAGATTGCTGGTTATTTTGGGCTGCCACGGGTCTCTCCCTACTTCATTTCATTCTCCAGTTAGCTGTCAAACTGCTTTTCCTGAAGCTCAAATCTGATCATGTCACTGTCCTGTTCAATAAACTCCAGTGGCTCCCTATCATCTGCAGGATCAAATATAAATGAAGCTTTTGTTCCATTGGTATGGAACTCTCTCCTTACTGGCGAAGATGAACGCCCTGCCTTGTAGTGAGAGACAGGATATAGTTGGCAGAAGTCAAGAAGGCATCAATTCTTGGCCAGTCCCCCTTCAAGACTACTCAATCATGGGCCCCTTTGAGATTCATCAGGCTCTTTTCAGCTTTGAGAGAGAAGATGGAAGAAGCCAATCTCATTCGAAGTTGCTGAAGGAAAAGATTCTGGAAAAACATGAGAGACTTTTGACAGTTTCCATCATATTGCTATTCTTATATTGCTGCACTAGGGACTTTTGGGTGAGATCAAGGACAGCACCTGTAGGTTGAGCTGTTATCCTGATCCCAAAGGGAGAGCCATTTTATTCTGTATTGTATTTGGTATATGTGTCTACCTTCTCTGGTTTCCATTTTGTTTGATTTGGAAAAATGGATATTCACTATACGTGTTCATTTGTGAAACTGGTTTACACGGTCAAGCCCTGGATAGAGAAGTCAGGGTTTCCCTTCCTCTAATAATAACAAAGTAATCAGAGGTTAGCTCAAAACCAATCATATCCCCTGGTAACAATATTTAAAGGAGCCTATAGATATGCTTCCAACCTGAGTAGAGCAAAGTTGCCTCCAACTTCCTGCCCCTCCTCCTGGAAGGAATTAAAATCTCACTTGAAGAAGGGAGTAGGGTGGAGAAGTGGGTAAGGTTTTTTTTTTATTTTGTCTCCCTTCAAGCTACACAACAATAGCCTGACTAGATATGGACTCACCTCTGTTCTCTACATAAAATCCTCCGTTTGGCATTCAAATCCCTTCTTGACTTTGCCCTCTCCTCCCCCTTCCACTCTTCTTATACTGTACGATGTCCCATGTACTTTGTGATATAGTGGTACTGGCCTCCTTGCTATTCCACATACCAGAAATTCCCCCTCTTGACTTGAGAGTTTTTGGGTTTTTTTTTTACTCTTCTCCCATTCCTGGAATGCTCTCCCTTCTTATTTCTGACTTCTCATCTCCCTGACTTCTTTCAAATCTCAACTGAAACCCCACCTAGGGGCCATCTCCAGTCATCCTGATCTGTATCTTGCCACTGGACCCAGATGGTTCCAGAGGAGAAAGTGAGGCTGGTGACTGCACAGCCCTGCCTCACTTAAATCCAATTCACTTGCAAGTCATGACATCTCCTTCCTGATGTTGTGGTGTTCTTTGAGAATGAAGGACAAAACACGACAAAATTCCACCCTCTATAGGAAACATTTCTCAATCCCTTCCCTCTAGCGATTATTTCCCATTTATCCTGTATAAAGCTCATTTGTGCATCGTTATTTGCATACTATCTCCATCATTACACTGTGAGCTCCTTGGGAGCAGAAACTTTTGCCTTTATATTCCCAACATTTAACACAATACCTGGCACATGGTAGGAGTTTTCCCTATTAAATTCAGTAACCATTTATTGAGCTTACCAAATGTTTATTGATTAACTAGCATAGAGTTTGGCATGAAGGAAGTGTTTAATAAATGTTTATTGATCGATTGTTGACTATTCAAAATAACTTATACATTTCTTATTGAAAATTGATTGGGACAGCTAGGTGGATAGAGTGCCGATCCTAGAGTCAGGAGGACCTGAGTTCAATTCAGAATAAGACACTTGGCACTTACTAGCTGTGTGACCGTGGGCAAGTCACTTAACCCCAATTGCCTCAGTCTCCCCACCTCAAAAAAAAATTGACTGACGGTATAGATGTGGAAGAATGTAGCAGTTAAAGAGAATGAGAGGAACTACAAAACACAGCCAAGCTTTAAGGGAACTAAATAATTAGCTATTGTATGAGGTTCATCATTGAGTAAGCAAATAGGTAAGAGAAACTAAATATTTTTAAATGTTGAGTGTCCCTATCATAACTGAAAAGAGATTAACAAGATCTTAAGTGCAAAATATGGACAACGGATCTGACTCTGATGATTGACCAATGCAGCTCAAATTGAACTTTGAGTAATTTATCTTGGAACAAGGAAGAGGAGTTCTTACAAAAGCAAATTGAGTAATTCTGTGGGTCATATACTCCATTAGGTTAGGTTGCAGATGGATATGAAACCATGATAGTTTTGTCCCACAGATTCAAATATAAGTTGGCTAAGTTTTTGAGCTGAATGAAAAAAGAAGGTTAACACATGAGCAGTCCAGGCATTCTGGACATAATTTGAGGTTTGCTGTTCTGTTGCCGCCTCCAGGAAAGACAAGCAGCCCATGTGGCTTCTCTTTTATGGAATCCAACTCAAGCATGCTGTGCTGGTCTGCTGAAAGGTTTTAGAACTGTCTGTGACTAGTCATGGACAGGTAGCAACAGAAGACTTCATTTTTTTACAGAATTTCCAACATGGCCTTCCCACAAGGGAAGGCTCCTGGAAATGTCCCAGAAGCTTACTATCCCCCCCAAATAATAAAATGAATAAACCTGTTTGGTTTATCTTCATTTTTCCCCAAGTAACTTTAAAAAAAGTAGACTATTTTATGAATGCTTAATTTTTTTTTTAAATTAAGGACTTATTTCAAAAACAAGAAGAATGAATTTGGAAACCAATGAGAACAGTTTATACAGTTGGTTGATTTTTTCTTCTTCTGAGGATTGATTATGGTAGTATAAAAGTTTCTGACTTGGGAACAGGAAACTTGGTAATTATTCTTTCTAGCATATAGAAGTTTTTGAACCTCCATAGCCAAGTGGATATATATATCTACTTATTCACATGACAACCTAGTGAAGCCAAAAAAAGGGTTCTTATTCTCATTTTTTTGGTCAAAGCAACTGAGACAAAGAAATTATATGAGTTGTTGAATGCCATACAGGAAATTTGTGGCACCATTGGAGCCAAGAAAGCTACCACAAATTTACAAGCAGCCAGGGTTCATTAATGTATAGTCTAGAACTAAAGAACTAGAGTCTCCCTTTCACCTTCCCAGTCCTGGAATATTCTGTTCACATATTGTCAGCCCCTTTGGTACAGCTTGGACATGAGTCTCTCTGCCAGCCTTATTTCCCTTTATTGTACCTTAGAATTGCTCTGGTTTTCTCTTCCAACTTGGATAACATATGTACCATTTGACTTTATGTAACCCCAAAGGATCAAGATAGGTTTGTGTTTTTTAACCACAGGCTTTAGTTATATGTATTGGTTGATTGAAAGCAGATTTTCTTCATAGTGTGTACTTGAAAAGAAAAAAATGCCAACAGATGTTTGTAAAGCCAGAGTGTTAGATTATATTTAGTAAGGCATCGTTTGCCTACTAGCTTTAGATAGTGCACACATAAGATATTGACCTTCCCAAAGTTTAGATAGCTCAATAAACATCCCAATTTTTTTTGCTTCAGTGTTTTCTAGAAATGTCAGTTTCCAGCATTTCCTGCTTATAGTGTTAGCTTTTGATCTATGTTCCAAGAAATTGTATAAAGATGCCCTAATATTCATATGAGAAAGTTTAATGGAGGGGCAAAATATTTTGGCTTTCTATAAAAGTTTCATATTTGAAGTAAGGAATGACTATAATACTAAATAAAAGCTTTTTTATATTGAGGGGCTTTTTCCTGTGCATATGCATCTAAATATACATACATATATATATGTGTGTGTGTGTGTGTATATATATACACACATATACATATGTGTGTATATGCATATATGCATATAATTTCATTAAATATTTACAAATTATATGTAAAATATTTTAACATTCATTTTTTTAAAAGTATGAAATTTCAAATCTCTCCCTCCCTCCTACCTGTCCCTCACCCCTTTTGAAGATAAACTATATGATATTTGTTATACATGCCAAGTCATTTGAAATGTATTTCTATATTAGCCATGTTGGAAAAAGCAAACCCACAAAAAGCAAACAAGAAAAATAAAAAAAGTGGATGAAGCATGCTTCAATCTCCACTCAAAGTTCATTAATTGTCTCTCTGGAGTTCGATTACATATTGCATATGCATTTTTAACAGATGTCATTGCTATTTTAAAAAATGACATTCCACAGTAATTTTTAATAGAAATTGTAAGTAAACATGGGCTGATTAAGATTAAATACAGCACAATTAAGAAACATCCTAACATCTGAAGTCATTGTTGGAGGGTTCTTTTTTTTTTCCTTTTTATATTTAAGTCAACTATGAAATTGTCTAAGTTTTCTTACTAAAATTTTTGGCTCTGTGTACATGTTTTTGGACCTGTGATTTTGTAGGGTCATAGATTTAGAGCTAGAAGGAATCTTGGAAGCTGTGGATTCCAACCCCCCTCTTTTTATAGGTGAGGAAACTTACACCCAGAAAAATTAACACTTGTATCAGTCACACAGTATCTATATGGCTACACTAAAATGGGGTGAATATTGGAAAAGGAAACTACAAGAGAAGACTTGCTAATGTACATTGGCAGCTTATCTTCAGATTATTAGTACACTTTAAGTACAGTATAGAGAAACTTACTATCCCCTCTCCATCACCTCTCATCACAATGAAACAACTCTAACTTAAAACTGATATTTAAACAAAGGACAATTGGCAATGTTCTTGATTTTTCTAGAATTAACAAATTCAAAAACTGGAAATTTCCCTAAGTTTCAGAGACCAAAACTTATAGGTTTATGTTTTAGTATAATAGATATTTAAATAATTAAATATATACCTTCTTTAATGGTTTTGTATGAATTTAATATTGGTTCCTGATAACGTGATAGCAGTGTATTCAATTTATAGGAATCTACAAGTATTTACTGAACAACTGTGTGTCCAAAACAGCACTAGGCACATGGTGGAGTTAAGAAAAGTAGCATTAAGAATGGAATATATATACTATGTTGATTCATATGAAGAAAAATGAATGAGAATAGACAAACAAAGAATCCTGGTGGAAACTTAGCAGAAGGGACTAAAGATTTTGTTGCATTTATACATTGGAAAATAATTTAAATATAAATAGTATTAGAAGCAAGAAAAAATAGAACATTTTGTGGGAAGACAAAGAAAAATTATATTCAACTGGGGGAATAAGGGAATGGTTCATAGATAAAGAGATATTTGAATTGGACCTCCTGGATAGGTAAGATTTTAATAGGTGAAATTTGTGGGACCTGAGAATCAGGCAGAACATAAGTTTGATACTATATAGGAAAAAAGGAACCGTTGTGGTTTATTAAGCAAGGGATTGACATGATGAAAGCTGTGTTGAGGGAAAATTAATCTGGCAGCAGTATAAAAAAAGCGGAAACCTCATTAGCATATGCAATTAGACATGCTATGACTCCATGTAAAGAATGTCCAATGGGAAAATTTCTAAGCACTGTAACGCTGGGAAGTTTTAAACCTAACCGGATTTAGCTAACCTCAGCAGATAGACCAAAATCCCCAAATCAACAGTTATATCTAATATGCTATTTGGATATTTTATTAACAATTCTAAATATATAAATCAGCTAACCTTCTTTCTTTTTAGTTCATGACCTAGAAAGTAACTTATAAATAGATGCTCAATTATATCTTCCTCGGAGAGTCAAACAATAAAAGGTAGAAAAGGAAAAATCTAAGGATCACATTCTCACATTTCCAGGAGGTTCATTAAAATACAACCTTCAGAAAGCATTCAAGCATGTGGACTGTGACCTTTTTAACACTGTGCAATTGGAGTTGCTTAAATGCCATGTTGGTTTTTTAAGAAGAAAACTCATACCAATTTACCGTGGGTATGGCATTTACTGTGTATACCAAGCTATTATGATACAGAACGATAAAATTTCTTCTTCCTTTCTCCCTTCCTTTTTTGTTTTGTATCTAAACAGCAAAACTTAGAGAGTAACCTCACCAACCTTATTAAGAGGAACACTGAACTGGAAACACTTTTGGCTAAACTCATTCAAACTTGTCAGCATGTTGAGGTAAGTGTATCTGCCAACATTTTTTTATTAATGTTTCTAACCTAATCAGTTAGCGTCTACACTGCATGTACAAAGAATCAGGTCTTAAACACCATGCTTAAGAAGAACAATATGTTGTACATATCATGGCTTCCAGAGACCCTCCAAGGAGTTCCAGGTAGGCAGTTTGCATAGAAAACTTCAAAACTCAACCAAACATATCATAAATGTTTGGAAGGCAAAGCTCCTCTAAGAACGAATTTTAAGTAAAAATGGATTGGGATCGTACTTTGAAATTTGGAGAGGACCTTACAATCCAACTCTCTCATTGTGAAAAAAATATATGTGACATCCAGAGAGGTTAACCATCTGGCCCAGGTCATATAAGGAGTAAAGTGGAAGAGCCAGGATTGGCCACCTGGCTCTTCTAATACCAAAACACAAGACCCAAATACACCATGCTAATAAAAATGTTGTAAAAATTCCTTCACTGACTGTCATTCTCCCAGTGACAGCCTTCCCCCTAAGCTATTTTAATCAGCTACAGAACCATAGAATTTTTCAGTTGAAAGGATTCTTTCTGTCCTTTCTAGTCTGAACTCTTAACCCCAATGCAGGAGGGGGCCTTAGAAACAAACATTAAACACACAGTCCACAAGTGCAGCTGGAACCAGATTAAAACATAATAGGGAAATATTTTTAAAAATAAATAAAAATAGAATAAAAATGTAGGTGGGTGCAGATAAGTAGCATGAGAGAGTGACAGCTTTGGAGTCAGGTAGACTCATCTTCCTGAGTTCAAATCTAGCCTCAGACACTTAATAGCTGTGTGACCCTGTGCAAGTAACTTAATCCTGTTTGCCTCAGTTTCCTTATCTGTTAGATGAGCTTGGAGAAGAAAATGGCAAACCACTCCCAGTAGCTTTGCCAGGGAAAAACTCTAAATGGGATCACAGAGAGTTCAATGTGACTGAAACAACTGAACAAATACAAAAACACAGATAATATTAATAGGTGTTTTTCTTAGACTAAGTGGGGCAGTGGATAAATTTAGTGCAGTGGACTCTCTGAATCTGTTGTCAGAAAGACCTGAGTTCAAATCTGACCTCAATCACTTACTATCATGTGTGACTGCTCTCATTTTCCTCAACTCTAAAATTATTATTGTCCCAATAATGACATCTAGCCTCCAAGCATTGTGAAGATCCGATGAAATGCTGTTTACAAAGTGCCTGGCATGTCCAATAGGCACTATGTAAATGTTAGCTTTCATTGCTATGATTCTTATCGTTGTTTGGATATGTGCTCACAGGGATCCTCATGTTTGGTTTTGTGTCCAAACTTGTATTTGAGTTTGACCCCACCACCTTTATATAACAGTAGCTTGCAGGCGATTCCTAAATTGTGTGATATCTTGTAGAGTTTTTCACAGTCAATAATGATATTTGGAAGGAAAAAAATTTAATAATATTTTCAAAAGAAAAAAAAATCCAGTTAATTTTCCAGGAGTAGCTAACATCTGTATAGCTTTTTAAAGCTTACAGATCTTTTTATGTATAGTGTCTTATTTGACCTCCCCCAATTATCCTGTGAGACAGGTACTATTTAATATCATTAATAATAATAGTTTTCCTTTTAAGGTGAGTTACAATAATAGCTAACAATTCTATAGTGCTTACGTTTGTTCCAAGCGTCATTCTAAGTGTTTCTAAGTATTTGATCCTCAAAACAACCTTAGGAGGTAAGGTGCTATTTTTATCCCCAATTTACAGATGAAGAAACTGAGGCAGAGAGACATGGGTCGTACAACTGACACAGGATTCAAACTTAGATCTCCCTACCTCTAAGTACTGTGCTATGCCATATAGCTAGCTTTATTCCTACTATTTTTTTCATTTAGGGCTCATTAAGCGATGCTCATTCTTTAAGTATTTACTATATACCAAGCATCTTGCTAAGTACCAGAAATTCAAAGGCATAAATGAGACAGCAATTGTTCTCAAGGAGTTTATTTTATTGTAGTGGAGGGAAATTTCGTGTGTGTATAACACACATTTGTGTATACACACATGTATACATACATATGTGTGTATACATATACATGTGTATGTTGTACAATAGATATCTACAGAATTCATATATTATTCATTGTATGCACACACATATATATATTTCAAGGTAATTTGGGAAGTAAGGACACCAGCAATTTTTTGAGGATCTCTCTCATTAAAATTATAATCTAATGTTTCATCATAGTGTAGAAGTTATCCATGCCTCTTAAAGACCCAGGCAGTGGAAAGTCATATTTAGCACATCAGAGCTGAAGAATGTAACAGTGGGTCTAGGAATGAACAGTTTGTTTCTCATCTGTTAACCAAATTAGTTAAATTTAGAGAGGCGCTTTACTAGAATGTTGGATATCTTTTATATCATGTCTATTCTTCTGAATTGGTGGAAGAAGAATCCATCCAGTGAAATCACAAATTCTAAAAGGAAAGAAGAAAAATGCAGATTTGGATTCAAAGGACCTGGACTGAAATTCCAGCTTTGCCACTGTATAACCTTAGACAAGTCACTTAACTCCTTTGGATTTCTGTATAATGAAGGAACTGTCCTGGATGACCTCCAAAGTCCTTTCCAGTTTCAAATCTATGACCACCCAAACCATGTGAAGAAATGATAGCTGGGGCACTCTTCTCACGGAATTGTCATTGATTACCCTTCCTGCTTTTGTATCTTGGGTTTATAGTAGAAATAAAAGAATCTGAAAGATTTTTCCCATCCACTTGACTCATATTCTCCTTCTCATTTATCAACTGGACATTTTGGAAGCAGAGAGCACAGGGAGAGTGGAGACAATAAAAAAGGGGGAAGATAAAGAGAGAAAGAATAGGGAAAGAAAAACCAGAGAGGAAGGAGGAGGATGCAAAGATTTGAAGGATGAACCAGAGCACCAATCCAGTTGCTTCCCCTACTCCAAGAATTGTCCTAATAATCAAATGAAAACCAGCTCTTTGATGATATAAAGAAGGAACCAAATTATAGCAGCAGCTAGAGCCGTAACAGATTGTGGTGCTCATGTTTTCCCTCAGTCCAACTTTCCATAGCAGAGGTTGCCAATTGCAATTCTCTGAAGAAAAGGTTGAGTACTGCTGATTAGACTACAATGTAAATAATAATGAAACGATCCATAATGTTTTCATTTATGTTGAAAAGGGTGAATGTGTCTTAAAAGAATGAAAGAATGGGGAAAATTGAATGATACAACTGTCCTATATTTCTGTTTTTATGATGTGATGGCATTTTATATTTGAGACAATAACAAAGAGTTATGTTTCCTCGGTTAAAATTACCTGAGTTATATAGAGGAGTCTTATAAATGTTTTACAGCTTTGCTGCTTTTTTTACGTTCAAGTCAAGCCAAACTAGTTACCAAAGCATCCACCTCTGGTTTTCATTATTGTCTTCAGTGACTTCAGACCGACTGACTTGCTGTTGATTCGTTATTAATAATGTTTGAATTTACATAGTGCGGTTCCTCTTAATGTTGATATAAAATTGTGTTTCTATTAAGATGAGTAATTTCCCAATGATAGATGAAGATTTCATTCAGGAAATTTACAAGGAGCTTTCATTCAAGAGATTACATTTTACTTTGCTCTATATATTTGTAGCTTTGTAAATGAAACTGTTATTAGATAGATTAGTCACCCTTGCATCATGAAGCAGGAACAATTTTGTGCCAGACAAGTAGTAAAGAATGCTCTCATTTCTGCTGTGGTTTTCTTTTTTAATGCTATCTCCACATATCCCTTGGGTGTTCATATGGATGCTTGTGGGTGGATACATTTTGGAATCATTTAGGAGACTATTGAGCTAAATGGTATAGTGAATAGGATTGTGGATTGTCAGTAACACCTGAGCTCAGATGCTGCCTCAAATATTTATTAGCTCTGAGATTTAACTTCTTTCAGACTCAGTTTCCTCTTCTATAAAATGGGGATAAAGAGTTTTTGTGAAGTTCAAATAAGATAAAATATGCAAAACATTTTGCAAAACTTAAATTCTACCTATTTATATTTAAATGCTTTATTTTTATCTTTGAAATGTAATGTATTTATAAATACTTGATATTGTTATTAGAAGTAAGTAGAATAAATTGAGAAAGTATAAAAAATACTGATAAGGACATTAGTACTGTCTCCCTTTAATTTTGTTAACCTTAGAAAGCTCCTTAAAAGATAATGCTGTGGAATGGCATTGCTGGGCTCTGAGACAAGAAGAACTGGGTGGATTCAGATCCCAAATCTGACATCAATTAGTTGTGGTGCTCTGGGCAAGTCACCCAATCTCTCTCTTCTTCAGGCAATTCCTCCATAGCTAAATTGCAGTATTCTTTGGCAGATGCAGTTTTCACAGCAAAATCACAGACTTTGAGCTAGAATAGATCCAGAAGTCATCTGATCCGGCTTCTTCATTTTTCAGATGAAAAACCTGAGGCCCAGGAAAGTTCATTGATTTGCCCAAGTTTACACAAATAGTAAACAAAAGAGCCTGGATTTGGATCCAGATTCTCTGATTCCAACCCAGTTCTCTTCCTATTGTCTCATCATTGTCTTTTCACTGATGGCACCACATATATATCCTAGGGTTTGACCTGGTTATATACCTTTATTATTCTGAAGAATACTCTTTTTTGGTGGATAGTGTACATTTGAAAACAGTGGTTGCTCAGTAGATGTTGTTGACTTGCTATGAATATTTCTCCATAAATGTGGCTCCAACCTAATTTTACAGGCTTACTTCTCTGTTTCCCATTTATGTACTCTATATTCCAAACAAACTGTTATACTAGGCCTTGTTCAGTTTCATTTATTCATTCATAGGCACAAGGGAGAGCATAAAATCCAGATAAGACCTAGTTCTGCCTCTTCTGCCTTTATGAATCAAACTATCATTTCCCCCAATCTGGATCACCCTTGCTCCACATTAATACCTATTAAAGTTGTGTTCTTTTAAGGTCAATCTCAAGTGTCACTTTGTCCATGTCACTTCCTTAATTCTACTAACTAATCTCCCTTTCCTCATTTTATTATATTCTGTGTAGGTTGCATTTATTTCTGCAAGTATTTTTATTTCTCCTATTAAACTGTAAGAGCGCTAAGGGTAGAGATTATTTTTCATCTGTTCCACTCATTGTTTTTCATGATTTTTAAAAAGTCTGAACCTGTAATTTCATTAGTGTTGAAAACCTCTAGTATGGAAACCCCATCTCCACTGTTACATCAGGAACTTGTCTGAAATTTATAGTCTGAGAGAGTTACCTGGGGCCCTTAACGGGTAGGAATGACCTGCCATGAGCACCCAGATCCATGTTTCAAAAGCAGACCAGGAATCCATGTCTTTATGATTCTGGATTCAGCCCTCTATCCACTGTAGCAGAGGTTCTTTATCTGGGGAATTTGAACTAGATAGGTAGATAGATAGACAGACAAATAGATGGAGATGGATGGATAAACAGATAACAAGTAGACAGATGGACAGGGATGGGTAGATAAATGCATAGATAGATGAATAGAGATAATAGCAAAATATGGATAGAGATAGGTGATAGATAGAACTGTATCTCAATATGACTAGTTTCTTTTGTAATTCTATGTATTTTAGTATATTCATTTAAACATATTATTCTGAGAAAGGGTCTATAGAGTTTCACCAAACTGCCCCCCACGTGCCAGGACACCAGAAAAGTCAAGAACCTTTTCCCCATATCATTCTGTTTCTTATATAGATCATGCTCATAGGAGATGTCGGTACTTAATAACTGTCTTTGAAACTTAATTGAATTAATTTTGAGACCAGGCATCTCAGCTGACTATAGAATGATACTAATGAGGGCTAAATTTCCATTTTATTTAGTTGCATTCTATACCATGTTAACTAATGTTAACAACCTAGCTGCTTCATAGCCTTGCTCCTAAGAAGGACTAGACAAGAATAAATTATCAGAAGCATTTATTAAGTGCTGCTTTGTGATAGGCACAGTGCTAAGTGATGCTTAGTGTAGCTTAATGAAACAAGGGAGAGCATTAACTCAGTGAAGAAACTAACGACTTTTAGAAACTAAGCCAAGTCACATGTTTCTCTGATGGAGGTTCAGCATCATTATCTGCGTGTGTGTTAAGGACAAATATTTATTCCATCATATGGAGCAAACCTTTCCAAGGTTTACACAAATTACAGTACTAAGACACCAGAAAGAGCTTGAACTTCTCTCTCTTTTCTCAGCAGTCAGCCTTTCGGTGGGTATTGCCAGCCTCAGAAAAATAAATCTTATGCCATCTGGAACCTGTATATGCAGAAAGGGTGGGGAAAACTCCTAATGACAATAAATCAAATCACTGAAAACAAATCTTTCAGATGAGGAAATGCCTCTCCCTCCCAACATCCACACCCCTACCATACTCATTTTCAAGGCTTTCATTTATAATGCAAGAGTTGGTGTTTTATATTCTTTTCTTTCTTCCTTTTTTCTTTCTTCCTTCCTTTGTTGTTTCCGTCCTCCCTTCCTTCTGTCTCTTAACAAAAATACAAAAAATCAATACTCCTGATTTTGAATGGATAGTTTTGAAAAAAGATGAAAGTGAAATTACTTTCTGACCATAAACTCTAAATCTCCTCAGAGACCAACAAAGATTCATTTTGAGAATAGGGAATTAGATAGGTTTTGGGGGGAATGGGCAGAAATTATTCATGGTTTGTCCTTCATTGTCAAAGAGGACCATGACATCAGGGAGATGATGACAGGATTTGCAATTGACTTTGATTTGAGTGCAAGGTCACTTGCCTTACTTTCTCTCCAGAGCCATCTGGGTCTGGGGGCCATATTCATCAGAATGATTGGAGCTGGTCCAGGAGGCAATGGGAGACCCTGGCCCTTTTAAGCTAAGGTCTTTTCATGTTCTCACTTTGAGTGAGGCAAAACTCATTGAAGAGACCCAATGGATTGTTTGTGAAGTTTGGTAAACAGGTCTCTAAAATCTAAAAAATTTAAATCCTCTCACAGGATTTTCTTCAGCAAGAAAAAAAAAAAGTTCTACAGTAGAAATCTCTCTTGCTAAAAAAATGAGGATGGAATGAATTATATTAGGAATCAAGGGTAAACTCTGAGGAGTGAACAAAATGTGGAGCAGGGCTTAATTTTGTTCATTCAGTCCAGACAGACAACACATGCGACTTGTTTTAAGTGTTTCCATAACAATTATAGAGAGCATATTTTATTCTCCTGGAATTAACAGCTTGACAAATATTGACTCACAGCTGAAAGTGGAATCTTATTGTCTTTGGGATCTTTCTGAGAGTCTGAGGGTTAAATCTTTACATACAGGTCACAACATGGCATTGAACATTCACATCAGCACCACTGGTTGGCAAAGTCTTAAATTCATTGTGGGATATTGAGCAAGAGAGAACGTACAGCTGTTTCCCATACAATTTCAGATGAAGGCCAAAGCAACCCTACTGTCCTTGTCTAGTTTCATGTTCACATGCTAATCTTTACCCTGAACATCCTTTTCCAAGCTTCTTTGAGAAAATATACCTGACACAGACTTCTTTGACTAATCTTAAGTGCTTTGAGATCATGTTGTTTTCTTCTCAAAGAAATTGTTCATTACTCATTTTTTCTCTCAGCTAAGATCACAGACCCTAATTCTCTCTTTATTTTTCAATAGGAACATTTGCTTTCTTATTGCGTTTCTCTGAATTTTTCTAGCACTAGCTGTACATAGTCTGAAAAGTCTCTTGTGGGTGAATTAAGTGGCATTTAATGAGATTTGTGCTTAGACTAATGTGTTGTATGATGGGCACAGTAAATGGAGACAGATAAATTGAATATTACAGTAGCTTGTTAGGAACTTACCAAAAAACCATCTTGGCAAAAAATGAAGGTCCATAAAGGGCTTTTAAAGCAATTCTAGCAAGTTCTGGAATCACTCAACTGTAAATTTTAAAATAAGAAAAAAAATAATTAGGTTAGAAGGAAGCAACATTTTCTTTTCATTTTCTTTCTCTGCATTTTTCATAACACCAGAGAGTTGTGTCTAATGGAGCCTCTGGCAATAAGACTATTCTTGCTAAAGGACCAATAGCCATCCATACACAGAGTATTCTATCCATGTCTGGAGAACAGGTGTCTGATTTTAGATTTACTCCACCACACTGGGGGCAGACCTGAATGTCAGCAGTCATAATCTGTTGGCATTCGCATCTAAGCATCTGATTCTCAACCAATTTGACTCCATGGGAGAGTGCTCTCAAGATATAATTAGAATCAGATCCTGTTCTCATTAAACAAGGCTGGTAATCTAAAACCATGCAGACCACTGCCCTACCAATGCAAAACTTGGTTGAGGGTATGATGGGAAGGAAGGAGGGAAATGATGTTAAGCATATAAGGCCATGTTAAGAGTCCAGTTCATGCACCCATTCTAGTCAAGATCATATCCTGGATCAAGCTATAGGGTATTCATGACCAAATCAGCAGTGAATGATTGAATTCTACCCTGTTTCTTACATCTAAGGAAGACTATCCTTAATGTTTGCATGTTAAGTTTGGGTTTCTAGATTCTTCAGAATCTAGTCAGTCATGTCAGAGTAATATCCATCTTTTATATCTTGGCTCCCCTCCCAGAGAACTGATTGTTAAAAATTTACCCAAGCACCCTTGATTAAAACACAAGTTGGAAAGCGTCATTCCAATGCTTATGAATTCAGTGGCTTTCTAGTTTCTCTAGGACAAATACAAACTCTATCTCATGACTTCAGGTAGTTCATCATCTATCTCTAATTTTTCAGAATGGATTCGTTGCATCTCACATTAATTCCCTAGCTGGCCTCTCCTCCCATCTGTCAGTCAATCAAACTGACCTGCTGGTAGCTCCTTGTATATAATATTCTGTCTCCCTCCTCCATGATTTTGTATATTCTGTCCTAGTACTTGAAATGTACATGATATTAAAAGGAAGGTGATTGTTATACCTACAGCCTTTTTTTAAATAGAGAGTTAAAGAAAAATCTGGATTATATTTAGGAAAAACAAATAAACAAGATGTGACTCTGGCAGCCAATTGCTTATCTTCATTCTTGAGGGCAAACTTCTGATTTTTATACTTTTTAAGGATGCATTTTAAAATTTAGGAAAGCACTACTGATCACAATAGATGATTGTATATCTGTCCAGTAAGAGTACATCTGGAGACCAAGACTGAACCAGAAAAATGGGAACTTATTAAACCTATAAAATGAGGGGGGTTGGACTAGGTGATGTCTATGGTCACTTTTAGCTTGAATATCCTAAGACCCTAGATACTAGAAAAAAAGTGGAGATGCTTCCTTCACTAGTCCCCACTTACCCTTAAAAAAAGATATGATATAAAAAGGAACTAACCTTAAATCCAGCCCTATGACAGCTACAGTAACATGATGGAGAAGAAAACCAACTCTATAATAGCCAAAAAAGAGTCAGCTATAGGTAATGAAATATACTACCATTTCCTATAGTCAACTGCACAGTAATAATAATAACAGCTAACATTTACCATAACATTTACTGTGTGCTAGGTTAAGTACCACTATGCTAAGTGCTTCATAATTATTATCTCATTTGGTTCTCACAACTACCTGGGGAGGTTGGTTCTATTATTATCCCCACTTTATAGATGAGGCACACAAATTAAATGACTTGCCCAGGGTCACATAGTTAGTAAGTATCTGGGTCACATTTGAACTCAGATCTTTCTGACTCCAGACCCAATCTATCTATTATTCCATTTAGCTGTCCCAGATAATATAAATACTGTTGCTGTATCTTTAAGAGGTAATGGAATCTTGGATAGTTAGTTTAACGATTCTTCTTTGAGAAGTCCATGAAGACACTGAGGTTAATTGTTGTTCTAAAGAGACTACTTACTGTGATGGCTGAAGAGAAGACAGAGGGGAGAAAAAGGACAAAGAGAACTTATTTCTTGTGGTAACTGAGTTTAACCCTTATGTGGTAAAGAAACATGAAGTGAATCCCTGAGAGAAGACTTTTAGTGGTATCCAGAAAAAACTGACTGGTGGGGCTGGATTTCTAGAACTGAGGAGAAGTAAGCAGTTGTAGTGGTGATTATAGGTGACTTTGGTTGGGATCTTCCTCATGGCTGATATATTGTAAATAACTCTGCTTTTATTAGTGAATAGTCTCAGTTCTTATTTAAATTAGGTATTTGATGTAAAGATGGGCAAAAGCTTGTGGGGAAAGAGGTTTCTCTAATTAAATGAGTAATATATAATAGTGCTAATTGATCAAAAATGAGAGATGTTTTCATTTTAATAATTAATAAGAAAATATGAAAACAGATCCTTGATTGCCTTAGAACCCAGGATGAGAATGAATTTTTAAAATGAGCTAACAGCAGGGAGAGAGGTGGTCACCTCACCTAGATTACATATGAGTGCCCAACTCTAAACCCTACTACAGAAATTTTCTCATTTTCCCCTTTTCCTTATATTGTAATGGTGTCAAGAAAACCTTTGGGCTTCTGAAATTTTGATTAAGGATTCAGGAATTCCAGTATTTCCAGCAGATTTAAATTGTCATCAATATTAATATTCCTTCCAGTGAGGGAGTTTATAAATTGTCCATTTTGTGGAACTCTCAGCCTTGAGCTTCCTGTGAGGGCTCAACCTAATGTGTTGGGGAGCACTCCCTGAGGGGAAGTTCCCTGATTTCATGAAGATTCCAATGGAGCACCTAGACTGTCCATTATCTCTCAACCATATCCAGCTCATTTTTTTTCAATCATGTATTTTTATCAGTCATCCCTAGGGAGTCTGAGCACTATAGATATGGAGGTAGATTTGAGGGAGGACTTAGAACACACCTACCTTCTCTGTCAAAATTCCTTACTTATTACATATGATAGTCTAACTACATGCCTTATGTTTTCCTGTATAGATGGCTAGGCAAAACTGTTTTTGACTTATTATGGATCTCTATTAGGAGGTTTTGCTATGTTCCTGAGGATGAAGCAATTAGCAGAGTCATCACCAAATAGAGGCAACTGGTGGACCTCACCATCTATAGAGGATCCCTCTTTGGCAAGGACTCTGGGCCATCCATGGCAGGAATTCAGGTAACTCAGCAACAGTTGTCAAATTTCTGCTAATACCTGGAAGAAATGAGTATTCTCATGAACATCAAGAGCTTCCCAGGTGTAGCTGTAGGATCTACATCTATCTGAATATAGGTGGTACAGGACTTAGCCCCTGCTAGACAAGCTACCATCAGCTATAATATTCTTAAATAGTCAGATGGCAGAGCTACCCACACGATAAGATCTGGAACTTTTTGAAATCGTGCATATGGTGAGATGCTGTCATTACCACACCAGAAAGACTACATGGCTTAGTATATAGAAAGCTGACTTCAGAATCAGAAAATCTGGTACAAGACCTGCCTGTGACACAATCTGGTTGTGTGACCTTGACCAAGTTACTTACTGTCTTAATACTTTAAGTCTATGAGTAGCAGAATAGTTTCTCATCTATGTTGGTAGAGGAAGGTCTCTCTACAGGAGATCCCTACAACCATGAAATCAAAAGTCTGGACCCCCAAACAAGTATTCCAATGGTATAGAGAACCCATGTGTTCCGTGAGCAAATACCTGTCTATTGGGTGAGATCTAGAAACCTTGTTTCATTAAACTTGTGATTCTGTCTGTACTTAAGTATCAACCATTAAATGTTAGTAAGCTTTTTCCCCTTTCAAACCACATAAGGGTCTTCTCTCAGGGATTCACTTCATGTTTCTTTACCACATAAGGGTCAAACTTTTTTTGCTGTCACTTGGGATTTTTGTTATTGTTCTTGTTTAATATTTATTTTAAGAGGAAAAAGTGACTCTATTTAGTCTCAGAGGACCTGAATTCAGATTCTGGCTCTGCTATTCCCTGCCTGTGATATTGTATAAATCACTTTATGTGACTGGGCTTCAGTTTCATGTGTAGACTGAAAAGTTTTAGCCACATGACCTCAATAGTTCTTTTCTGGCTCTAAATCTATATGACTATGATTGAGCCACAAATAAAACTTAAGAAAAAAAAAAAAAAAGAAGAAATCAGAGAATTAAGGGATTTTTTGGTCTGGAAAATGCTTTTAGGACCACAGAATCACTGAGTCAACTCATAATGGTGTCCAACCTTCTCATCTGACAGATAAGAAACTGAGTACTAAGTCAGGAAATAACTTGCCCAAGGTCATACACTTAGTTGACGATAAAGCCAGGACTCAGACTTGTGTCTCCATACTCCTATCCTAGATCTTAGTTATCTTGTTGGAGGATCCCAAATACCTTTAAGTTCAACTAGCTTTTTTGAAGTTATTATGAAGTAATACAACAGACAAATAAATTTGAAATACTTAACAGATAGAGGGACATTGTTCTGTTTGGGCCACAGTTTGAAAAAAAATTTAAAACACCTTCATAGCGCAATTCACTCAACACAGATTCTCAATTGGACCATTGGGATTTCATCAATTTCAAAGTCTCCTCCAACGATGCAAATCAAAATCTATCCATGCCTACTCATCTTGTGAGACTATCGGTCACGTACTCCTGTAACTTTGTCCCAGAGGCTCCACCCAATCTACTGGGATCCTTCTTTAAGGCTTCCTGATATCACAAGGACATCAATGGAGCACATAGTCTGTCCATTAATTATCCTTTGCTCTCACCACTTTCCTTCCACCTAATTTCCCTTTTATTTATGAGGGCATCTCCATCTTCCAAGTTCTCCAGGCTCATAACTTAGGTTGATTCCTCCCTCTCACCTCCCAAGTTCTGTTAATTGCACCTTCATCATATCTTTTGGATTCAACCCTTTCTCTCATCAGACACTTGCCACCATCCTGGTACAAGACCTTATTGCTTCACACCTAGACTTGCCAATAACCTTCTTGTTGGTCTCTCCACCTCAAGTCCTTCTCTGCTCCAATCCCTCTTCCACTCAGTTGTCAAACTGGTCTTCTTACTGAGCATGTTTGACAATGTCTCCTCCCCACCCATCCAATAAATTCTAGTGTTTCTCCATCATCTCCAAGATCAAATATAAAATTCTCTGTTTGGCTTTTAAAGCCTTTCCTAACCAGGACCTTTCTATCTTTCTGCTCATACTCCTTCCACATATTCCATGATCCAGTGACTATGACCTCCCTGATATTCCTCTTAAGAAACATTCCATCCCTGGGCTCTGTATATTTCCACTGGCTGTTCCCCATACCTGGAATCCTCTCCCTCCTTGTGACCACTTTCTGGCTTCCCTGGTTTCCTACAAGTGGCAGTTAAAATCCCAGTTTACACAAGAACCCCCACCAATGCGAGAGCCTTCCCTCTAAGAATAACTCCAATTTATCCTAATTTTAGTTTGTACATGTAGTTTGTATATTTTCTCTCCCAGTAAACTATGATCCCCTTGGGAGCTGGAACTGTCTTTGCCTTTCTTTGTATCCCAAGCACTTAGTACAGTGCCTGCACATAGTGGGCACTTAATGAATGCTTATTGACTATATATATATGGTGTCTATAGCACTTTAATTTCTTGCTTGTTCAACTTACCATATGTCTTTTCCCTTACTCCTTGCAGTAATGTGCTGGTAAATGTTTAACAACCAGCTCTTTAAAATGCACACATATTCTTAAGTATATGGTGTATACACTCTTAAATGTGTGGTATGTACAATAATTAACCTATATTATTAACATTTTTCCATCACTTCTTAAGTCTAGGCTATCAGCAAAACAATAAAGTCTTGAAACTGTAGTTATTTCTGAGGTGTCGATGCTCACACTGAAAATTTAAGTCAGCTCAGCAAATTTGAGCATCCCTGCCTTTGAGTGTTCCCCAACTTCAGCCTTTTGCAGATTGTAGGATTCCACATCTCACTGCCATACAATAAAGCATCAGAGGGATATTGGTATTGAAAAGATGCACCTTTATTTTTCTATGTAGCCATCTTATTCTATGGAAAGAAACATTTGAATTATCTGTTATCTCAGTAATGCGTCTGTCTTGGGCCAAGACACTGACTAAAGGGAGTTAAAGGGTTAAAATCAAATTGTGCCAGTTGTGCTCAATTCATGTTTTGATTAAACAGTCTCTCTTGGCCAATATTATGTCTCATACTCAACAGCAAACAGAATCTGAACTCTAGCGTGAAGTAAACAACAGGGGGAAAATTCCATTTCAGGCACACAAGAAAATAATCAAAACAGCCATCCACTCCAAAACCAGTCCGGAAATTCCAGTTTAGGAGAGAAAAATATAAAACATCATCCATAACGTTTCCAACTTTCTATTAGAGAGGATGATTTACTATGTCATCTCAAATGGGAGGAAAATCTGAATGAATTCAAAACCAGGAGAGAGCCCAAAACTACCTCGAAATCATAAATCCAGTCCAGATTAAGCTTCACAATAAATACCTAGGAGAATATTGTTAACATGATTCCTTTTCATCTCTGAGTACATAGGGTAAGGAGCATGGTTGGCTAGGAATTGTAGATGGGAACCCATCAGGACACATAGTTCTGAAGGCTGGGGGAGTCATTTTAGTTTCCTGATAAATAATTCCCAAGAATGGAGTCCACTAAGCCTTATTTCATTTTTTAAAAGTAAAAGAGTAAGAACATATGTGCATCACCCTCCTACTCTTCAATTTACCTCCTTCCTCCTTCCTATGACTCATGGAGGGGGAGCAGGTACCCTGGGCTGGCAAACAGGAAAAGGAGGCATAAGGGAGGAAAGGGAGGGTGGGCAGGGAAAAGGAAGAGCTAAGCAAGCTCTCTAGAGAAAGCCAAAGATGGTTATGCCTGCTAAGGACTGGCCACTGAGGGAGGATATAGCACCTAAGTTGGTACT
The DNA here is from genome assembly GCA_023548195.1 of Bettongia penicillata ogilbyi. Lineage (NCBI taxonomy): Eukaryota > Metazoa > Chordata > Mammalia > Diprotodontia > Potoroidae > Bettongia > Bettongia penicillata. The sequence continues at coordinate 29,706 of JAJHZJ010001096.1, forward strand.
TGGGTACCTAAGTGGAGGGGCAGCTAGGTGGTGCAGTAGATAGGGCAATGCAAAAGTCAGAAAATCCTCAGTTCAAATCTCACCTCAGACACTTGACACTCACTAGCTGTGTGACCTTGGACAAGTCACTTAACCACAACTATCCCATCCTAGGTCATCTCTAGTCATCCTGATGAATATCTGGTCACTGGACTCAGATGGCTCTGGAAGAGAAGTGAGGTTGGTGACCCTCCCTCACTCAAAACAAAGTCAAGTGCAAGTCATCATTTCTCTGATGGCATGGTCTTCTTTGGCAACGAAGGACGAACACACACACACACCTAAGTGGATAGCCTGCTGAGACTGAAGTCATCAACTATTTTCACTAGCTATGTGATCCTGGGCAAGTCATTTATGTTTTCTGTCTGCCTCCATTTCCTCATCTATAAAGAGGAGATAAGAATAACACCCACATCCCAGGGTTGTTGTGAGGATAAAATGTGACATTTGTAAAGCACTTTGCAAACCTTACAATATGCTATAAATGATAACTTATAATATGGAAAGTACCAAAGAGGTCAAAGCAGAAGTGGCCTAGGAAGTGGTCCAAGTACCAAATAGTTACACATAAGGAGGAATGACAGGCACTGGATTCTTTCTCTAGCCTGGACCTGTCCTCGAATTTGATGTCATTGTCATAGTAAGGAATAAAAATCAGGGAGCAATCAAAGTATTCAATACCACAGTAGAGGATCCAACCACTGTGGAAAGCAGTCACTGATCAGGATTTGAGGGGCCTGCCATTGCCTGAGTTGCAACCAAGGAAAACATTGAAGGGTACCTTCAGATCCAAGTCTCCTTATCACTAGATACTGACCGTTTGGGAGGCTATCAGTAGAACAGCATAGAGAAAGTTGGTTGTATTCCAATAGGAGTAGGAGATAAAAGAATGAATTAAGCTTTTCTTGAAGGCATACCATGTGCCACCGTATGTATCAGCACTGCACTAATAACTGGTGATACAAATAGAAAAGCAACATTGGCCCTGCTCTCAAGAAGTTCAAAGTCTAATTGGGAGAGGCAACCCATAAAAGAGCATTCAGCTGCAGAGAGGATAGAGGTCCCAGAAGTTCTAAGAATACATTCATCAGATAATAATGCCTGGGATATGATGAGCTGAGGATGGAGGAGGCAGAGGAAGGCCAGATGTTAAGAAGACCTTTGTATTCAGTGGCAGAGCAGATGGTAAGACCTGGTGGTCTTCCATCTCACTGGAATTATAATTGGTGACTCCTACCTTATCCAAAAGGTGTGAGCAATTCCCTCCAGTGGTCCTGATGGGCTCTGAATAACTCTAGCAGATGTGAGGAGAGGTGAAGGGAAGGCAAAGGAAGACCGACTATTGGTGAGTCTTACTGTCACTGTCTCTGACTATCTATCCCCAGATGGAGTCTAGGCAGACTAAAGATCAAGGGCCATTTGAGGGATGCATAGTTCTTAGAAAAGTCACAGGTGTTTATCCTACTTGAGGGTGGTTTTAATGTATTTCGTCTTATTCCTTTTACTTCTCTGATTATAAGTAAGGACTATATAGTTAAGCCATGGTCATGTGGTTAATTACATTTTGCCACGCAAGTGGGATTAAGTTGAAATACTGCAGTGAAAAGAGAGGCATAAAATTTTTCGTGGTAGATGGGGGGTAGGGGACAGGGCTGAGTCAAGAGAATAATGGGGTAAATCCACACAGACCAGATCATTAAACTAATGAGACAAGCTCGAGGGTAGAGGTAACCAGCATTACAAGAACCACAGAGAGCTTGACACTTCCTTGAGCATGCCCTGATGTAATGAAATATACAAACACTGAAGTCAGTACAGAACTGTCAGCACATGATCCTTATTGTTTAACAATGTCAGTCAAGTGATCATCAGTGATTCAAGTTAGTTAAATATACATTTGTAAGTACACTTAATAAGTAATATAAATATATCTTTCTTGCCCTTAGAATGTCACTTTTTCCTGGTAATTTGGGATATCTATACAGCATTATATCATTAGTAATGATTTTAAAGTATCATGTGGCCAACACTGCAGTTCCATCTCACAGAAATAAGTGTTTACCAATTACTACTGAATCTATGCAAACAAAATCTTTGCATTTTTTAAAACTACATTTAAGAACAAGAAAGTTGCTCCCTGTTTGTCATTCATGTCCTCCTCTAATCATGAAGACCTAAGTTCAAGTCCCAGCTCAGACACTTAATAACTGTGACCCTACACAAGTTACTTTCTTCTTCTGTGTCATTTTCCTTATCTGTAACAGAGGAGATAATAATAGCAACTACCTCTCCATGCTGTTATGATGATCAAATGAAATATTTGTAAAGAAGTTTAGAAACCTTTAAGTGGTCTAGAAATGCTAGTTATAACAGATAAAAAGAGTTGAAAAAAGGACATCTCAGACATAAAGAACGATATAGACAAAATCCCTGAGTAATAGCTTAGGGTATATGCATAGGGACTATACAAGACTACTTTGGAGGCTCTTTAGATTCCAGGACTTCTGATAGGGGAAAGACCAACATTCTCAATATATGCCAATTGCAGTAACTGTTTCCAATTTTCAGTCCTGGGTAAATCATTCAGTAAATCATAGAAGGGAACCTGGAAATGAGGCATCATTTCTGTCAGGGTCTACCAAGATGAGAGGATTTCAAGCACCAGGACCATTGATGCAGGCCATCCTCCATATAAGGAGCAGTCAAAAGAGAGGCTGGTCACTGAAGGTTGGGTAACAAATGATGAACTTTGGAACCATAATTCCTTACAGAACCTTAAGCTGTAGAGGGATTATATTCAGCATTGGTAGGATGAATACTCACACAGATAAAATTATATTGTTTGTTTCAAATTGAAGAATGCCAATATAAGAGGCTCATTTCTGGACATGCATATTTCCTCGACTGTATCCTTCCTGTGGCTTTGAATCAGTTATACCCATTTGGGAGGGTCTTGCACATCATATTCCAGATATCAATGTATGGGATAGACATCCCCATAAGAATAAGTAGGGATAACCATGTCTCACCCCTTAGCAAGGGAGCCCAGGTTGAAAAGAGAGCTCAGAAGGGGAAGCCTAAAAGAAATCAATGACTGCCACATCTAAACCCTGCTACACTATCTCAAGAAACCAAAGCAGCCTTGGTTCCAGGGCAGCGAACCAAAGTTGCAGCAGGAACTTTCCCCTTTTAGATCTGATTCTCTTGCCAACACCTTCAGTGCTTCCCAGTTTCAGGACTGAGATTCCTGGCAAAACCCAAGGAGGAGTTGTGGCCCTTAAAGTTCATCAACCTAGAACAAGTTTTTCTCTAAATTCTCATGAGTGGGGGGGGTGGAGCCAAGATGGCGGAGTAGAAAGACTCACGTATGCTAGCTCTGAACCCACAGCCCATATATTTCTTGCAAGAAGAACTCCCCACAAATTCTGGACCACTTCAAGGCATGCAGAAACACAGTGGAAAAGATTTCCATTCCAGAGAGCCCTGGAAAGTCGTCCCCAGGGGTCCATCGCGCTCCGAACAGCGGGGTCCACCCCTCTGTTGCCCTGGCAGCACAGCCCCAGAGGCGCAGATATGAGGAGGCTTCAGGGACGGAATCTCCAGTGGCCGAGAAGGTCCCTCCGCCTACAGGCACTACAGGTCAGTGAGAGAGACGTCTGGGCTGTCCGAGAGGGGAGCGGGGTGTCTCCATGACTTGGGCCCCCTCAGGAGGCAGCGGCAGAGGCAGCGGCAGCGGCCCAGGACTCCTGGAGCAAGCAGGAGGTCCATTACCGAAGGTCTCTCCATAAAGCCCCTGAGGGAACTGAGCCTGGGAGGTGGCCCTGCCCCCACCCCAGCACCAGAACTTAAGCTCACATTGAATAACAGCCGCACCTGCCGCGGAAAACCCATTTGAATCTCAGACCCCAAGCACTAGCTGGGCAGATCTAGGCAGGGGTGGACAGGAATCTCAGAAGTCAAGTAACTAGCTGGGAAAATGCCCAGAAAAGGGAAGAAAAATAAGACTATAGAAAGCTACTTTGATGGGGTACAGATGTTCCCGCCTTTCAATTCTGATGACGAGGAACTATTCTTACCATCAGGGAAAGATGTGGAGGTTGGGGCTTCTGCATCCCAGACATCCCAGGTGGATGTCCAGTGGGCTCAGGCCATGGAAGAGCTCAAAAAGGATTTTGAAAAGCAAGTTAGACAGGTGGAGGAAAAACTGGGAAGAGAAATGACAGAGATGCAAGAAAAGCATGAAAAACAGGTCAATACCTTGCTAAAGGAGACCCAAAAAAATGCTGAAGAAAATAACACCTTGAAAAATAGGCTCACTCAATTGGCAAAAGAGGTTCAAAAAGCCAATGAGGAGAAGAATGCTTTCAAAAGCAGAATTAGCCACATGGAAAAAGAGATTCAAAAGCTCACTGAACAAAATAGTTCTCTCAAGATTAGAATGGAACAGATGGAGTCTAATGACTTTCTGAGAAACCAACACCAAACAAAACCAAAAGAATGAAAAAATGGAAGAGAATGTGAAATATCTCACTGGAAAAACAACTGACCTGGAAAATAGATCCAGGAGAGACAATTTAAAAATTATGGGACTACCTGAAAGCCATGATCCAAAAAAGAGCCTAGACATCACCTTCCATGAAATTATCAAGGAAAACTGCCCTGATATTCTACAACCAGAGGGCAAAATAAGTATTGAAAGAATCCATCGATCACTGCCTGAAAGAGATCCAAAAAGAGAAACTCCTAGGAACATTGTGGCCAAATTCCAAAATTTCCAGCTCAAGGAGAAAATATTGCAAGCAGCTAGAAAGAAACAATTCCAGTATTGTGGAAATACAATCAGGATAGCTCAAGATCTAGCAGCTTCTACATTAAGGGATCGAAAGGCATGGAATAGGATATTCCAGAAGTCAAAGGAACTATAACTCAAACCAAGAATCACCTACCCAGCAAAACTGAGTATAATACTTCAGGGGAAAATATGGTCTTTCAATGAAACAGAGGACTTTCAAGCATTCTTGATGAAAAGACCAGAGCTGAAAAGAAAATTTGACTTTCAAACACAAGAATGAGAAGAAGCATGAAAAAGTAAGCAGCAAAGAGAAGTCATAAGGGACTTAGCAAAGTGAACTGTTTACATTCCTACATGGAAAGACAATATTGGTAACTCTTAAAATTTTTCAGTATCTGGGTGGTTGGTGGGACCACACACATACACAGACACACACACACACACACACACACACACGTACATATGTGCATGCACACCCACATATACACATGCATGCACATACAGAGACAGAGAGCACAGAGTGATTGAATAGGATGGGACCATATCTTAAAAGAAATTAAGGTAAATGGTGAGAGAGAAATGTAGTGGGAGGAAAGAGGGTGAAATGGAATGGGGTAAATTATATCTCATTCAAGAGACAAGAAGGAGACTTTTTAGTGGAGGGAAAAAGAGGAGAGCTGAGAAAAAAACAAGAAGTTTACCCTCATCACATTCGACTAAAGGAAGGAATAAAATGCACACTCATTTTGGTATGAAAACCTATCTTACAATACAGGAAAGTGGGGGATAAGGAGATAAGCAAGGTGGGGAGATGATGGTAAGGAGGGCAATGGGAGGAGGGAGCAATTTGAAGTCAACACTCAGGGAGGGACAGGATCAAAAGACAGAATAGAAACAATGGGGGGCAGGATAGGATGGAGGGAAATACAGTTAGTCTTATACAACACGACTATTATCGAAGTCATTTGCAAAACTACACAGATAGGGCCTATATTGAATTGTCTGCCTTCCCAAAGGGAATGGGTGGGGAGGGAGGGATGGGGAGAATTTGGAACTCAAAGTTTTAGGAACAGCTGGTTAGTATTGTTGTTGCTACTAGGAAATAAGAAATACAGGTAATGGGGAATAGAAAGTCAACTGGCCCCACAGGACAAAAGAGAAGATGGGGACAAGAGAAGGGAGGGATGATAGAAGAGAGGGCAGATTGGTGATAGGGAAAATTAGATTGCTCAGTGTATTGGGGTGGGGGGAGGGGATAAAAGGGGAGAAAATTTGGAACCCAAAATTTTGTGAAAATGAATGTAAAAAGTTAAATAAATTAATTTTTATTAAAAATAAATAAATAAATTCCCATGAATGCTTGAGCTATCCCACTTGTTATTGTGTTAGAAACACAGATGGGCTATTTGGGAGCCAATGTACCTGTCTGTAAACTGGCTGATACTTCCTCTGGTCCATAAAGGCAATAGAAGATGGGGAATGGATTCCCAAAAGGAAGCTGGGAGATCATTTGCTGGTGCAATCTAGGAGAGGGCATGACCCTGTATGTTGGGGGTATTTCCTTGATGTTATTTTTCTCTGTCATTTAATTTCATGCCTTGTGGTGTGGGCAAGTGATCATTTCATTGCTCTAGGAAAATGAATTTTAGTAAGGGCTCATGAAACTTGTTTTTGAGTAGATGCTGACCCAAATGACACTATCCTTGGGGTGGAACCAGAGCTACAAATTTACAAGTATTATGGCTCTGCCACTGGCTCCACAGGGAACATGGCCATCCCCACTGCTGTCAACTCTAAAGAAAATTAGTATGCTTACAAAGGTAGGGGGAACCTTTGAAATTTCTTCATTTCCTTTAATAAATTTCCATGACTGCACAGGAATCCATTGAAAGAAGGAACTCCCTTGACCAATGTAGATCAATTATCAATAGTCTATCAGTATTTATTAAGAGCCTACTATATGCATATTGAGTACCAGGAATACCAGTATAAAGGAAGGAAGGAAGGAAGGAAGGAAGGAAGGAAGGAAGGAAGGAAGGAAGGAAGGAAGGAAGGACAATTCTTACTCTCAAAGTGCTTACAATCTAACAGGAAAAGACAACACATGAAATGAAGTTGAAAAAAAGCAGAAGAGGTATCCCAAGGGCCAGGGTCTCGTGAAAATGACAGAGCTGTCTCAGAGTAGCACAGTCAGGTGAGAAATGAGAAGTTCTGAGATGGGCTCTCTCCTTAAATGGAGATTTGGGAGTTCAAGGCTCCACCCTTCTGTGAGAAGCACAGAGGTTCCTGACGAGGTCAATAAATATTTTGCAATTTAGGGTCTTAGGGAGGTGACAGGGGTCAGTGAGAGATTAAGGGTCTTGTCCAGGGTGCTGGATCAGCACTTGAATCTAGGACTACTTCCTGACTCAAACCCCAGCTTTCTAGCCACTGCTCCAGAGTGTCCTCTTAGCCAAGAGAACTATTATCCTTTAAATGAGCAAAAAATTTTTTAACAGTTTCAACCTGCCTCACCTCTTCCTACCTAGTCAAAAAAAAAAATAGTTATTTCAAAAAAGCAAACTGGTGAATTCAGTCAAATTGGATTCACATTCAGTTACTATCAGATAATTGACAAATGACAAAATTCTACCAGGACATCTTTCGAAAAACCCACGTGTGTTTCTAGATCACCTAGGAAACGCTACATAAATGTAAAATTATCATCTGAGGCCTCTCTCATCATTATTCATGAAACTACAGTAGGGAGCTCAGTAGTTTTACTTTACAAATGACTGTTCACAACAAAAGGACTTGAGATGATAAACACCAGGAGAGAAAGGAACTCGGTCTTCCTTACCCCGAACACTGCCTTCCCCTAAAATTTATAAGGATGAATTCAAACTTTCTCTTATCTGACATTCCTTTTGTGATTGGATTTAATTTCATTTTACTCCCTAATTTCTTTCTTATTATAATTATTTTTTTAATCTCAGAGGAAATTGTGTTAAGGCAATGGTGAGGCACTGAATTCAGTGACAAATGACTCCCTGAGGCTTTCTCTGGCCGTATCAATTCAATTCTACATCACAGTTAGGGGCCAGGTATTGATCAGGTTCAGTGGGCCTTGGTCATGGTGGGGGTCTCCCATCTCATATACAAGTCAGTCAGTGAGTAAGTATTTATTAAACCTTTAGTACATGCCAAGGTACTGTGCCAAGAAAATCCCAAATGGGGTCATAAAGGGTGAGACACAAAAGAAACAACTGAAAAACAGCATGGGTCTTATTAGAGGCCTTTCCAATTTCCTGAGTTTTTAATTCACTGTCTCCCCTACCTGTTTCCTCAATTCCTTTACAATTGTTTTGTACATATTTGTATGGACTTATATGTATACCTGTTATATATACTTGTATGTATACCTGTTCCCCCTTTAGAAAGTCATTCAATCTTTTTGACTTCAAATGTCCAATGCCTTGCACACAGTAAGCACTTAATAAATGATTGCTGAATGAAAGGATGTATGAATGACGAATGAATGCATGAGGACACCAGGAAGAAGTAGAGTCTTTTTAGAAGTGGGACCTGTATCTCTAAGTCTGGGTTATCTTTATTCCCCTCCACTCTCCTGACCCTAATCAAACCTCCCTCCCTACTTAACACACCTATCTGCCTGTGTTGTCTGTTATTTGGAATGACCTCTTCTTTGAGGGTAAGAACTGTCTCACTTTTGTATCTTCAGCCTCAGTGTGACATATTATAGGGGCTTAGGAAATGCTTTTTCATTCATTCATTCATTCTGTAATGCTTGGTACCTCTCAGACTCAGTTCAGAATTAGACACTGAGAAATAGGAATTCTTTGACAATATCCAGACTCAAGGACTGTTACCTTGAAAAGAAAGATCCAATGGGGGGTGAATGGGGGTAGCATAGAGTAATCAGGAGGATCTGATTTAAAATCCAGCCTCAGACGATTACTAGCTATGTGACCCTGGGCAAGTCACTTAACCCTGACTATCTTCAAAAGAAAAGAAAGGGATGATTTCTCCTTTCCCTGGAAGGGTCTCAGAGGCTCTTATAAGATAGACTATGCCCAGCAGCCCTAAAGTGGGAGGACACTGTTTTACCTATACCAAAATGTTTAGATTAATTCAAATGAGCTTAGCTTCCAGAAAGCAGGAGGCAATGCTTCTGGACTCCGACCCAGTCAGAACACATCTGGAAGATTGTATTCAGTTCCGAATACCAAATTTAAGAAAAGACATTGATAAGCTGGAGATAATCCAGGAAGGCCAAGGCCCTTGAGTCATTGAAGGAATTTGAGGATGTTTATACTGGTGAAGGGGAATGCTCAAAGGAAACAACATAGCTGTCTTCAAGTACATGAAAGGCTAGAACTAGAAAGGATTAGGCTTGTTCTATCTGGTCCTAAAGGGTAGGCTCTTAGGGAATGGGTTAGAGTTGCAATGGGCCAGTTTAGGTTTGGTGTGAGAAAAAAACGTGCTAATGATTAGAAGTAACCTAACATGGACTAAGTCATGACTGAATGACTGTTTAGCCTCACCATCATTCTCCTACTCATTAAGTTCCTGAGGCTCCAAACTCCTCTGTTTGGAATTTAAAGTACTTCCCAAGCTGATTCTAATCTATCTTTCGAGCTTCATTACCCATCACTGCCTTCCAAGAACACCGTGGTCTTTCCAGATTGCCCTTCTTACTTTTGCTCACCCAAAAGACTGTCTCTAATCCCCCTGCCTAAGAATTTCCTCCTCCCCTCTAACTCTTAGAATCCCTTCAAAGCTCAGCCTAACTCCCCACTTCCCATGTGAGACCCTCTGAGGCTTCCAACCAAACCCAGTCTAACACACAAATGGTTGTGAATTTATCAAGTTCTTTTTTTGAGTGTGGTCACTCATGAACATTCCTTCCAACTCTGCAATTCTGAGATCAAATACTTGGAAGGAACCCAGGAGCACTGGAAATCATCTTCTTTAGCCCCTAATTTTACAGATAAGGAAACTGATACCCAGAGATAAGTGACCTGCCCAAGGTCATTCAGGTAGTAAGTGGTGAGGCTGGAATTTGAATCATTATTTTCAGACACCAGATCCAGGAGACTTTTAACTGTTTAAACTAGGCTCCCTAAAGACAAGGAGTAAATGTTGAAGTAAGTGAATAAATGCTTGGAGACAAGCAGTATGGCAAATTGAAAGGAGCTCAGCATTTACAGTTTGAGAACCTGGATTCAAAGGGCAGCTAGATGGCCCCATAATGCATAGAGCACCAGATCTAGAGTCAGGAAGACTCATCTTCCTGAGTTCAAATCTGGCCTCAGACACTTCCTAGCTGTGTGACCCCAGGCAAGTCACTTAACTCCATTTGCCTTAGTTCCCTCATCTATAAAATGAGCTGGAGAAGGAAATGGCAAACCACTCCAGTATCTTTGCCAAGAAAACCCTAAATGAAGTCATGAAAAGTTAGACATGACTGAAACTAATGGACAACAACAGAAACAAAACCTGTATTCAAAGCCTGACTTGACTACTTACTGACTTTTTTACCTTGAGCAAGACACTCCATTTCTGAGATTCGGTTGCTACATCTGTAAAACAAGGGGGTGATTTGAAAAGCCCTTCCAGCTCTGTCTGTGATCCTAGAACTCAGAAAAGATGAATCTCCCTAGAGCTGGAGACACAGTCTTCCTATCCATGACAGCAGCATCCCCAAAAACTCTCCTGTCCTTCCCCAAGTCAAACACACAGAGAAAAAATAGAGAGAGAAGTGAGAGGATTAAGGAAACAACTTTAAGACTTTTAGTTATTGGACATGACAGGAAAAGTTAAAGAAAAGGGGAGGAACCCAGATGCCCACAATAGACCCAATGGGAAATATGACACCTTCAGCCTTTAACTAAGCCATGGAACTGTAATCTTTAGTGTCCATACAAGTCAATTCACTGCATAAATGATCGAATACTTCCTTGTATCTAGGCACAGGGAGGGAGATTCTTGTCATGAACCTCAAGAATTTATACTCTAGGATTTGACCATCACAAATGGGTTTGGCTAGATAATGTCAGTCTGGGGCTCTTTCCAACCCTGAGGAACTTCCATAGCCCTATGGTGGTGACGCTCCCTCCTTTCCTCCTTCCATGACACAGATCACAACCTATGCATGCTTCCATATACTGGACTCCTCTGCCAATGTCAGCCCCTAAACCTGACACAAGGGGACCACCCAACATGCTAAAGGACTTTTACCCCAACTTTTGACTAGTAGTGAATAAGGCTATGCCTTGACATCTCTAGTTCTCCCTCCATGACCAAATTCTATCGCTTTTTTCCTGCTCATACCTTTCTCTGATTTACTTGAGTTGTTATCCAGTCATTTTCAGTAATGTCTGATTCTTCCTGACCCCATTTGGGTTTTGGATTTTTTGCAGAGATACTGGCGTGGTTTTCCCATTCCTTCCTCAGTTCATTTTCCAGATGTGGAAACTGAGGCAAATAGGGGTTAAATGATTTGCCCAGGGTCATGCAGCTAGTAAGTATCTGAGACCAAATTTGAACTCAGGAAGATGAGTCTTCTTGACTCTAGGCTTGGCACTCTATCCACTGTGCCTCCCATATCTTTGATTTAATTGTTAATATTTATATAGTTTTTCAATGTTTACAAAGCCCTTTATGTTTATTATCTCATTTCATCCTCTCTTTAATCCTGGCAGATAGATATTATTCTTATTGTTCTTACTTTACAGATAGTAAACGAAGACAAACAGGAGTTAAGTGACTTGCCTGGGGTCACACAGCTAGTTAAGTGTATGAGGCAAGCTTTGAATTCAGATCTTCCTAAATTCAGGTCCTTTATACCATCCACTACATATAATTGCCTGTTGCCATAAGGTCACAGATTTAGAGCTAGAAGGAAGCTTATATATGTCATAGTATCATAAAGCTAGAAGCCCCCCACCCCCAGGCCAACCTTCTCATTGTACAAATGGGGAGCCTGGAGATGATTGCATGACTTGCCCAAGATCATGGCGAAAATAACAGAGGCAGGATACAAACTGAGGCCCTCTGACTCCAAATCCATCCCACTTCCCCAACACTTAAAAAGAAATGAAACTTGATTTCCATTTTCCAACTTTAGCCACTTCCAGTTTCTTCAAATGACTGGCCAGCAGACACCCCACAAGAGCAGAATTCTGGATCCAAGAGCCCTCACTCATGTCTCTTTCATTGTCACTGCTCAAGGAGACTGAATAGTGCCATGATCTAAGGACCCCCTAAGGCCAATAAAGCAAATCCCACAACTCATTCAAGGCCCTTGAGTTAACTAACAGACTGGAGAACAGAGTGTAGGATAAAGTTGTCTGTAGGGATAAAAGCAGAGGCTTTCTAGTCTGGAAATCAATGTTCTCCTTGAGTGTTAGATATTGAGGTGCCCATCTGTGAGCCAGCTGTAAATTGTTATCACTTATTTGTTAAGCCTGCTTTTGGAAGAGGACAGTGGTGGAAGGGGGACAGAAATGATCCCAGACTTGTGATTTCATTGGTATAGAGAACACCCCTTGAAAAAACTCCCCCTACCAATGGAGATGGTCAAACACTCTGGCCTTTAGAGTTACTTAACTGCCCAGGGCTTTGGACCATTAGAAAGTTTCTCCAGGGTCACCCAGACAGTACACATTAGGTTGACTTTGAACCTCTATCTCCTTTTTTTCTGAAATCTGACTCTATTTAGCTACATACCCCATTTCCACATTAAACTCTGGTTGTTCATAGTTACTTAGTTAAGTTAAAGCTTTATAGAAATACTCACTTGTCTGGTCTTTTGCATTCTTTAGAACCTGACGAAGTCACCTATTTAGAAGAATTCTGCCTGAAATAGGAAAGTACCCCCAGGTTGATTGGAGAATGGGGAAGCTGTAGGGGGTGGTGAAGGGGCCAGCACAGGGAAGGAGGGAGAAATGCTCAAAGAACTTTCAAAACTTGGGACCATATGGGTTTTATTATACCTTTCCAAATGCTCATTTAGTTTTTATACAAATAGCTATGGGCAACTGACCTTGTAACAGTTCTGTTTATAAGACTTGCTAGGCTACAAGTTGTTTGACATTAATTAAAAAGAGTGCATTCTAAATGGCCCTGGAAAGTGGGAAACTTTCTGTCTTACAAAACAGATTCACAGGATTCTCTCATTTGAGTACAAACCACTTACCATAAAGTGTTTTCCTCTGTCATTTCTTCAAGTGACTGGGTCAAAACTATTTTAAATTCGAGTCTATTCTGTGTGGTTTGACTCTTGTTAGATATTAGCTGATTGTGGTCTAGCCAATGGGGCCTTGTAAGTGTTAAGAAAAAGGTCTTGGCTCCAAGGGTTGGGGAGGGAGTAGGGAGGGAGGTGGCTTGGAGGGATTAGAGGTAAGAATTCAGGCTGGAATTCAAACTTTGGAGATGTTTAGGGAGCCTTTGAAGGATAGTAATAAGAATATTAGCTCATGTGCATATATCAATTTAAGGTTTGCAAAATGGTTTCCAAATATCAGCTTATTTGATTCTCAAGACAATCCAACAAAGCTGGTGCTTTGAGGAGTGTAGGTGGAGACTTGGAACCAAGAAAAAGACCGTCTAGCACAACCCCTTCATTTTACAAAGCAGGAAAGAGTTCAGAGAGCTGGAGTGGCTTATCAGGTAACAGTCAGCAGATGTAGGATGTAAACCTAAGTCCTCCCACTCCAAAATCAGGACTCCTTCAACAGGATCATGCTGCCCTCATTTTATAAATGAGGATACTGAGACTCAGGAAGGTAAAGACACTTGGCTGGTAAATATCTAAGACAGGATCCCAACTCAGGTCTTCCTGATGCCAATTTCAACCAGGGAAAGAAGGAATTTCTTTAAAAGAAAAGAAAGCAAAGAAGAAAGGGAAGGAAGGAAGGAGGGAAGGAAGGAAGGAAGGAAGGAAGGAAGGAAGGAAGGAAGGAAGGAAGGAAGGAAGGAAGGAAGGAAGGAAGGAAGGAAGGAAGGAAGGAAGGAAGGAAGGGAGGGAGATAAAATTCACTAATAACAATTACTGATATTTATTTAAATTTGCAGAGAACTTTATACACATCTCATCTGAGCCTCACAGCCTTACAACTGCAGGCATTATTATCCCCATGTTACAGATGAGGAAACTGAAGAAATTTGCCCAGGGGCACTCAGCTAATAAGTGTCAGGCAGGATTTGAACCAAGGCCTTTCTGATTTCAAGTCCAACACTCTGCCCCTAGGTAAACCCCAACAAGGCTCCATGGCACCAACCCTCGATAGTTGAGATGTCTGGGGCAGAAGTTTGCCTGCCCTGGGAGAATCATCCTAAATCTTTTCCCCAAAATGCCCCTGAAAGAGTAAGGCAGCAAGAGAGAGCCAGGCTGCCAGACTGGAGTGCCTTTTATTGGCCACCCGCAGCTAAATTTACTTGGGTGAAATCAGAGGGCAGGGCTCATTTTTTACAACACAATACACCCTCACTTCTGTGCTTCAGATTTAATCGAATCAACACATTTCTTAAAGATGATTTCCTATGTAAACTGTCAGCAGCCACCCCCTGTTGGCCTGAGAATGAGCCAGCCGGTCAGTGCTCGAAGGGACTTTGGAGATCATCTGGCCAAGCCTCTTGTTTTATACCCAACAGTCAAATTTGCAAGGAAAGCTTCAGTCTGAGCAGCTGTTGTCAGAGCCCACGAGGCGGGCACAGGTCAGCTTTCCCTGGAGCTCTCCACCCCTCCCAGAAGGCCTTTCAGAAGCAGCCAGGAAGCTTCTGGGCCTTCTGTGACTGGCCTGTGGATTGGTTCCCTGGATCCCAGCCAGGCTTTTTATTTCCCTTCTTTTTTTTTTCAGGAAGCAGCTTAGGTTTCAACAAACATCCAGTTCATAGGATCATAGGACTCTAAGCTGAAAGAGGCCTTAGAGACCATCTGATCCAACCCCCTTGTTTTATAAATGAAAAACTGAGGGCTTGTTATCTGCCTAGGGTCACACAGTCAGTATGTCAGAGACAGCACTTAAACCCAGGTCTTCCTGAGATCTGCTATACCACTCATCCTCTCAAGGTCATGGTCCCAGGACTAAAAAAGGACCCCAGTTAATTCATGGTGGAGTGCTCCCTCTAACCTTTCCTTTGGTCAGATTTTAATTCCAGTCTGTGTAAGTTCTTTGAGGGCAAGAACTGTGTCTGTTATTTTTTTCTCTTTTGTCAGACCCTAGCATAGTGCCTTACAAAAAGGAAATCAGGAAACCTTTATCTTGACCCAAACAAACAATTTGTTGTTCAGTTATTTTCAGTTGTGTCTGACTCTTTGTGACTCTATTTGAGTTTTCTTGGCAAAGACACTTGAGTATCTGTTCTCTCTTTGCCATTTCCTTCTCCAGCTCATTTTACAGATGAGGATACTGAGGCAAACAAGGTTAAGTGACTTGCTCATGGTTATCCAGTTAGTAAATGTCTGAGGCCACATTTGAACTCAGGAAGGCAAGTCTTCCTGAGTCCAGGCCTGACACTCTATCCACTGGGCTACCTAGCTGCCCCAAACTATACAAGTCCCCTTACTCTGCAAAAGAAGGGTAAAGGGGGACTTACACAAGTGAGGAGTGTTACTAATGAAAGGACCGATGTGATATAGATGAGGTTGAGCAGCCTGGTGTCTAGGGGACACCTTCAGAAGGCTTTGGTGCACCTCAACCTGGTCTCTCTCTCAGTGAGTTTCTGCTCTTGGTCTGACTCCTTTGTAAGGGGAGACCCCAGTGAATCTCTCTGCTCTTGGTTTGACCCCTTTGATGACTGAGACAAAGAGTTCTTGCAGTAAGAGAGACCTTGGACCCTCTATCTCTGCAAGGCCAACATGTGGTTCTTGCCTATGTTGGAATCAGCTCTAACGCCAGCACTTTCTTCATTCAGGCTCAATGTTGGGATGGAATGAGACACTTGCAAGTCATCGAACAGTTCGCAAAGAGAGGATTACTTTGTCCTAACATAGCAGGAATATGCAACAGGATGTAGCGGAATTTAGATTCTCTGGAGGTCACCACCTTCTAGTCATCAGGGAAGGATTTGGTAAAGGACTCATGTGGTCTTCAAAAATTCACCAAGTCACAGGGGCCCTGGATGCCAGTGGCTGGGACTCTGAGTAACCTTTGGTGACCAGGAAGCTACAGAGACCATTCAGGTTACAGAGACAATTTTGTGTCCTCTTAGAGAATGCTGGTGATTCTGTAGAGAATAGGGAAGGAGGAAGAGCCTGGCCTCCCCATGTTGTGGGTGGAGGGAAAGAAGCTGTATCAAGAAATATTAGTTCTATTTCAACCTGACTTTGTCTTTATTCTTTGTTTTTAGACAAAAGGGGATAATTCAGATACTACAACCCTGTGAGCTTTGAAAGGTTAGGAGCATGAGCCATCTGAGAGTCTGCTCTATGTCCAAGGAGTCTTGGAGTCAAGTCCATGCTGGATTTTGTAGCCAGTCCAGCACTGATGTCCAGAAGAGCCAAGAGAGAACAAGCCTAGTTATAAGTGAGATGTGGATTCACCGGGCAACACCGTGGAATTGGACCTGAAGTCGATCGTGTTGTTGAGACAAGTACTTCATTAGATTACAAGCTCTCATCTTCTTATGTCTTTTTAGCATTTCAATACTGTTCACTGGGTTTTCTTGGCAAAGATACTGGAGTGGTTTGCCATTCTCTTCTCTAGTTTTATGCAGGCAGGAATTGAGTGACTTGCCTAGGGTCACACAGCTACTAAGTATCTGAGGTCATATATAATTCAAGTCTTTCTGATTCCAGACCCAGTGATCAATCCACTGTGCCACCTAACTGCCTTTCCCTGGCACATAGTAGGTGCTTAAAAATGCTTATTGATTGATGGAAAGTAAGACTGAGCCCCCATAAAAACTAAAACTGAGTTGCTTCTGAAGTGTTGGAGTAGGGTAGATGTCTGTATTGCTGTTCTTGCTCTGTCTTTGAAGTAAATGTCCCTTCGTGAAAGCTGACTGATGTTAATTGGTTTAATTGAACTGTGGGCTACTCACTGATTGTCTGCTAGCAAGAGGTGAAATAGGTAGTTGGGGCTCAATTAAATAGCATTAGGGAAGAGATACTTCCTACCTTCATGGGTACCCATAGAAGTCTGATGGAAAGATTAGCTGGGCTGGCTCTAGGATAGTGAGCCAAAGCATACTCAGTACAAAAATAAAAACAAGAGAAATTAAAATAGAACCGAGTTCTGATGGCTAGATTTCCTGAGACAGACACTTGGAGTACTTTTTTTTGAAAGGGAGAAAATGTTTTCTCTCATCCACTTGAAGAAACTGCACCATTGGTTACAAGGAAAGAGTATGAAGAAATAGGTTTCAGCTAATAATGGGTTATTAAAACATTTTTAAAGCCAAAACTTTTTTTTCATACAGGTTACCACTCACATCATAAGCTTATGGGAAACATAGACATGATTGGTAGGAATTGATTGATTACCATCTACATCACTGAAGATAACTTCCTGATGAGATCATAGATCTATTTGAATATTGCGTAGATTATCAGCATACAGATCATCCCTCTCAAAAAAACTCTACCTCTACCCCTTAATGCCCTTGGACCCCAGTCTGTAAAATGAGAGCATTGGACTAAATGACTTCTGAAGTTGTTTCTTCTCTGAGATCTTGGCAAGTCTCAAGGGTCCAAGAAAGGAGCCCAAGCATCTTTTCTTTGTCCCCAAGAAGAAAAACTCTTAAGAGTTTGTGGCTCCAAGTAGAGAGTAAAGACTAAACTATTAAAAGTGACAGATGCTCCCTTGTAACCCTCCCTTGGTGTGCCTCACCCATAACAACCTCCGAGTTCTCTGTCCCTGGTATCCACCCTTTGCATAGACTAACATAGCAGCTAAAAATTCCAGCTTTTCTGTGCCACACTAGAAAACCCTATTCATACTCCATTTGATGCCTAGTAATTACAAAACAAGGCTGAGCTGAAAACATCAACACCTTTCAGTAGCTCCCCTAGGTCCAGACTACAGGGGTGAGGAACCTGCAGCCTGGAGGTCACATATAGACCTCTAGGTCCCCAAGTGCAGCCCTTTGACTGAATCCAAACTTCACAGAAGAATTTGTTCTGTCAAAGGGCTGTACTTTAGGACCAAGAGGACCACATGTGGCCTCAAGGCTTAAGGTTCCCCACTCCTGGGCTCTAGAGAATAAAGTCTAAACTCCTGAATGCTAGTCCAGCATTCAAGGCTGTCCTTGATCTGGCCCCAAAGTACCCATTACTTACCTACATGAATCATGTGCTCCAGATAGGCTGCTCTGATGCGGGAGGCTAGCCACAAGTACATCTGACAGCAACCTACAGGATTAATCATTTTGAAAAATTATTTGTGATTATGCAAGACAAGTCATTGATTTGGGATCTATCCATTGACTTAGCAGATCTTCTAAGGGACATGTACCTCCAAGAAGTCAAATATCTTTGGGATCTGAGCATAAGGTACCAGTTCAGTACTGGTCAAAATGGCAATATGCAGACGGTAAACTATGGTAGTCTTGGGCTCCATTGAGGGAGGCAGAGAAGCCAGATCAGAAGGTGTGTTCTAAGCCGACCAGACCACATGTGGAAAATTGTGTTCAGGTGTGAGCACCACATTTTAGGAAGGATGTTGATACAACTTACAGGTTATATCACTGTTCTTGTTTAGTCATGTGTAACTCATTGTGACTCCATTTGGGGTTGTCCTGGCAAGGGTAATGGAGTGGTTTGCCATTTCCTTCTCCAGCTCATTTTACAGATGAGGAAACTCAGGCAAACAGAGTTAAATGACTTGCTCAAGGTCACATATCTATTAAGTGTCTGAGACCAGATTTGAACTCACGAAGATGAGTCTGCCTCAAGTCTCTCCTCTCTCAGGTCAATCATCCAAAGAGCTACCAAAGTGATCTTTCCTGAACCATAGGTCTGACTATATGTCCCCCAGCCCTACTCAGTTTTCAGTGGCATCCTATTACCTCCAGGATCAAATAATTAATTATACTTTCCTATCTGACATTTGTAGCTCTTTACAACCTGGTCTCTTCTTATACTTCCAGCTTGCTTGCACATTGCTCCCCTCCACCCTCTACAAGCCAGTCATATCAATCTATTTACTGTCCTCACACATAATGATGTTCCATTTCCCACCTCTGTGCCTTTGTACTGGCTATTTCCCATACGTAGAATGTCATCCCTCTTCACCTCATACTCTTTGAATCCCTGGCTTCCTTCAAGACTCAGCTCACATGCAAGCTTTTACAAGAGACTTTGGCAAATGTCCTCAATCACTAGTGTCTTCCTTTCTTTCATTTATTCTGTATGTATCATGTATGTAACTCTTTATAAACATGTGGTCTCCCCTCTGGGAGCCTAAGTTCCTTGGAAACAGGGACTGTTTTCACTGTATTTTTGTATCCCATAGTCTCGCACAGTACTAGGCACAGAGTATGCATTTAATAAATACAGGTTGATTGATTGGTGGATGGCCATTTGTCAGATATGTAGTAGAGAGGATTTTTCTTCAAATATGGGTTGGGCTCTGAGATCCTGTGATTCTGTGACAATTGTACAGTTATTTGCATGTTGTCTATCCCACTAGAAGGTGGAGAAGTGCATAGAGTACCAGGTCTGGAGTCAAGAAGACTCACCTTCCTGAGCTCAAATCTGGCCCCAGACACTTATTAGCTGTGTGACCCTGGGCAAGTCACTTCACCTTGTTGGCCTCAATTTCTTCATCTATAAAATGAGCTGGAGAAGAAAATGGCAAACTACTGCAGTATCTCTGCCAAGTAAACCCCAAATGGGGCCACAAAGAGTCAGATACAAATGAAACAAGTGAACAATATCCCGTTAGACTATAAGCTTCCTAAGAGAAAGGATTGTCTTTTACCTTTGTATACCCAGCACTTAGCATAACATCTGGCACATGGTAGGAACTTAATAGATATGTATTGACCAACAGACAAAGCTATCCTATGCCATCATCCTTGAGATGCCTTCCCTCTTCTCTACCTATTTACCTCCTATTCATCTTTCAAGAACAAATCCAAAGTCCAACTCCTTTTAGAGCTTCCTGCCCCTCCCCAACCATCTCAGAGTAATCTATTTTGCAAAAGGTATCAGGCTCACTGTGTTTACACGATTCATTCCTCTGGCTCTCCATCACAGGCTGCCTTGTGGCTTCCCTCATCCTGTAGCTTCTATGTGGCTTCTATGGTTTTTTAACTCTTCCTGCTGTCTCCCCTACAAGCCTACAAGCTTCCTCTCAACTGTAAGCTCCTAAAGAAAGGGACTGTGTCTCACATGCCTTGTCCAGACTCTTGTCTTCCTATATACAAAATTCCATCTAGGATGTTCATCAAGTTGAACGAATGTTGATAGTAGAGGTGGGGGTAAGGAGAAAGAGAAGAATCATACCTATGATTTCATCAGTGTAAAGAGCTCCCATTTAAGAAGCCCCGTTGACCAGTGAGGATGGTTAGTACTGTCTCTGCTATGCCCAGTCATGACTCATGAGACATTGAGAAGTGCAATGACTGGTACAATTTCTCATAGTCAGTCTTTATCAAAGGTGGGGCATGAGCCCATGTCTTTCTAACTAACGCCAGACCTCTATCCACTGTACCAAGCTCCCTTACCATTGACAGGGCACTTGAGAGTTTACAAAGTCTTGTCATGGTGGAAACCACTACCCAGGGGTAGCTACACTTGAGGACCTAAAGGGTCACATTAGGCCTCAAGGCTAAAGGTTCCCCACCCTGGCTAGATACTCCCAAAGTTTTAAAGACTCCTTATTCAGTCTCCACAAGTTAGTGTTCATGAAAGCCCTACCCCATCCCCACTGCCTTTTAGACCAGGCAGGATGCATTAAATAACCTCATTTCATACCAAGAACTTTAAAAGACTTACTCAAAATGGCATGTTGAGGGCAGGGGTTGTGCTTTTGCCATTTCATGGCACATTTTAGGCATGTAGTACATGCTTTTTGTTTAATTAAAAGCATCAAACACCAAAGAGCATAAAATAGGCTAATTTTAGAATATTGCATAGAAAGAAGGCTAGATGTGAAGTCTGAGTTCAAAACCCAGCTCTTTTATTTGCCATCTTTGTCACCTTGGGCAAGTTAGCCTCTCTGGGCCTCCATTTCCGCAAATGAGGGGTTTCCTTTGAATGACTTGAGATGCCTTTCAGCTGTAAATCTATGATCCTCAAATACTGTCCCAGATTCACAAGTAATCAAGCCTAATTTCCTCACTTTTCTTCCAGGGCTATACCCAAAAGATACTTGATGCCTAATGTAATGGGAGGAATTTCCTAACACCAAGATTAGTGTTTGTCCTTTAAGAGACTGAGACCAGCCTCAAGGCTTGGTTGGAGGCTCACTTCCTGGCCACTTAAATTACAAAGCAACCACAGTGAGCCCCAGAAACATTCTAATGTTGGGCTAGTAGATCACTATGGGTGACTGAGAACATATACATGTCCTTATTGAATTCTCTTCTCCTATGATGGCTGTCAGTCTCTTTTGCTTAACTGCCAAGGGACCTGAGAATGCCTTGTTTCATTGCAAATATTAAACTAAACTGCTAGAGGACCAACCTTGAAAAGACTCAGTCCAGAACATCTGGGTCACTTTTGAGTATCCATTACTAAAGCTCCCATCACTCATGGGGTAAGTAAGGTCTCTCCACAATCAGGTCGACTGTGGCTTCAGTGGGTCCCAAGCCAGAACAACTGGCATCTAGATAATGATTACCACCTCTGTTATCAAAGGTTGGCCTCCCAAAGGGAAAATAAACCTCAACATCTGCCTGTCATAGCTATGGACAGAACATGAAGAATTCCAAGATTCAAAACCTATGTTTTCCCTCTTTCCTTCAATGTTAATTCTAATACTTTCAAAATGGACTCACATTATGCACATGCAAATGTACATATATACATACACACACAGATTTGATGATTAATTTATGAAATTATAAAAGGAAGGATTGGGGTCAGAGAAACCAGAACAAGACACAATTTTTACACACACACACACACGATAATTTATGAAATTATGAAATGGGGGCATTAGGGTCAGGGGGACCAGAAGAAGATACAGTTTTGACACTCATAGACAAAATTGATGATTAATTCATGAAATTATCAAATGGGGGGCTGGGGTCAGAGGGACCAGAACAAAAGAGAATTTTTACACACACACATACACACACACACACATACTTGATAATTTATGAAATTATGAAATGGGGGCACTGGAGTCAGGGGAACCAGAAGACAATATAAACTTGACATACATGCACAGAATTTTGATGATTAATTTATGAAATTACGAAGTGGAAGATTTCACACCAGGAGGATCAGAATGAAATACAATTTTCACACACTCTGAATTGGTAATAAATTTATGAGATTATGAAATAGGGGGGTTGGGGTCAGGGGTACCAAAACAAGATACAATTTTTATACACATACACATACACACACACACACACACACACACACACATCTCTTGGGAGAGGCAGAATCTCTTATGCCATCTTGGAGGAATGTAGAAACTCCTGAAGTCATATCAACTCTGTGACTGAGTACTATTAGCCCATTTCACAGAGGCAATAACGGAGCCCTATAGAGATGCCATAAGTTGCCCAGGGTCACATAGTAAGAGCTAGAGTCTCTTGACTTCAAGTCTGGAGTTCTTCCCACTGACTCTAGTGCTAATGATGAGCAAGAATCAGTTCTATCAAGGTAGAACTTCCCCTCCTATAGGTGTTCATGTCTCTGACCTCTTCTTAAAATTAAGTAGAAATTTGATACGAGCATGAAATTTTCCTATTCACAAGTAGCAATGCTTTTCATCCATAGTGTCCAGTGGAGGGTTAACCTCTGTAAAAAGTCAAATGGAGGGTTTTGGGGAGCTCCTCAGGAAGGGCCTAGACCTAGGCATGATGTAACAAGCAGCATCCTTAGGGGTTTTCAAGATAACGGAGTAGAAAACCTATAGTCCAAGGAGGTCAAAGAAAAACAAAAAGAACCATATATACAAAAATATTTATAACAGCTCTTTTTGTGATGGCAAAGAATTGGAAACAGAGGCAATTCCCATCGATAAGGGAATGGCTGAACAAGTGATGGTGTGAATGTGATGGCATGTTATTGTGCTATAGCAAATGTTCAATGGAATGGTTTCACAAAAACCTAGGAAGATCTATATGAGCTGATACAAAATGAGACGAGCAGAACCATGAGAACAACGTACACAGTAAAAGTAATATTTCGTAGAAAATCAACTGTGACTTAGCAATTGTGATCAAGCTAATAATCCACCACAACTTCAAAGGCTTCCTGATATAGAAAGCCATCCACCACCAGAGAGAGAACTGACAGACTCAGAGAGTGGAATGAAGCTCATTTTATTTTCCTTTTCCTGCTTTTTTTCCCCAGAACATAGCTAATGTGGGAATATGTTTTGCATGACTGTATATGTAAGAGTGGAATCTTATTTATTGACATCTCAATGGTTAGGGGAGGAGTGGAGAGAGGGGGAAATGTGAAGCTGAAAATAAAAATAAAATTTTCATTAAAAAAATTAAATATAACTGAGAAGGAAGAATGCTGAATTTGGAGTGAGGAGAGTTGGGCAGATCTTCCTAAAAGTTCCAGTCAATGACCATGTCATTCTGCAACTTAACAAGTCCCTCAGCTTGGTATTTAAAGTGCCTCAAAGTCTGGCTCCAGCCAACTTTGCCAGTCTCACTTCATCCTGCTCTCATTCATGCCCTTTGCATTACAGTCACATTTTCCTAGTTTCTGCTCCCTGAACTCAGCATTCATCTCCTGCCTCATGCCTTTGAACAGAAGACAGCCTCACAGGCGTGAAATACAACCCCTCCCCACCTCTGTCTTATTTAATAGCAGTGGAAGCATGCTGGGCCTATAACCCAAAGGTCAATGGATTGAAATCATCCTTTGCTAAGAAACTTTGGAGTGAACTGGGTGATGTGCTGTGGGCTAGGATTTCAGTGGAACTATGTGACTTGAGTTAACCCCAATCCTTTAACACCACCCACCAGCCTGTTGTAAACCTATTCTCTTAGGAGCAGACCTGGGGCAGTCTAAATTAACTTGGCCCCCAGGGGGATTGATTTGAGCCCCAGCTGTGGGCAAGAAGTCTAAAAAAACAGTTTTGGGGCTAGGCCAGGAGTGCTCCTGAGACCTCAGGGAACCTCCTTGCTTTTATCCGTTATCTCCTTGCTTGTGGCTATCAGCTTTTACTTCCCTGGGAGTTAAGAAATGTATTTTTATCAAAGGAATTATTTATTGGAATCCTGCAGTACTCTAGATTTAGAAATCCAGTTTGGGCATATTGCATTGTGCAGAGCACTCAGAAAGACCTGACTGAGGTCAAGTCCTACATCAGACCCGTACTAGTTGTATGACCGTAGGCAAGTCACTTAAATTTTCTCAGTCTCAGATTCCTCCTCTGTAAAATGAGGGGGTGGGATTCGATAACCTTAGAGGCTCCTTCTTCCTCAAAATCTGTGATCCTGTTAGAATTGTTAGCTTCCTCCAAGGCTCATCTGGGACGTTCCCTCCTCCAGGAAACCTTTCTTGGCAGGCCCATCCACTCCATTTTACAGATGAAGAAACCTTAGGTCCAAGGAAGTAGAGATATGCCCAAGGTCATTTAGATAGAGGCCAGATTTGAGTCAGGTCCTATCCCTAACTCACTTAGCTCCCTTCTCTTTGACTATGTGCATAGCCTAGCCAAACACTTTCCTTTCCATCTCCAGTTTGGAAAGTACAACCATGATCCGAAGGACTATGATTGTTTCTGTGGGGGATGCATCACTCCTCTTTCCCAAGGCTCCACTCCCCAACTGCATAACTTTCCTTACCAAAGTGCTCATCCCCATCTACCATTTCTGTGGGTGTATGTAGTCTGTCTCATTAAAATGGCAGCCCTTTGAGGGCATGACCTGTCTTTGCTTTTGTATTTGGCACACTTCTCTGAACATATATTTTTATCATTCATTCATCCATTCATTCTCCAATTCCTCCCTCAAATTATATTTCCTTCAGTTCTAAGGTCATATTCCTCCTATGAGGCAAGAAGTACTTTTAACCCTCAGTCAGGGCCCTGAGAAATGAAGCACCTTACCCTTCAGGGTCACAAGGGCACAAACAGAACCTGAACCTTAAACCTCCAGGTTTCCTGACTCTGAAGCCCACTACTCTGTACTGCAGCTAGCCTTGAACTAATCATCGCTTAATAAAGGCTTATTAAATCGAGTTCAGTCTAATCAAAGTCAATACCTCAGCTTCCTGATTTCCATCTCCCAATCTGTGTTCCTCTCCCACCTCCACTGTTCTCAGTGGAGAATTCAAGAATGGGGAAAACAGCAAAGACTAGTGTTAGAATTAGGAGACAGCTTCATTGGCAAAACAGTAAGATACCCAATGCCATGCCAAGATAACTGTTTCCCTGTTACCATCCCAGAAATCCAATCCTAAGGTCAGTTCTTTTTATTTATAACCAATAAAATATGAATCTCCCAAAAAGGTTGACATCTTGATGAGGGGTAGGGTGGATAAAAACACCTGTGGAGCACCAGCTATTAAATTAAAGCCAGAGAAAGTTAAGACATTACAGGGTTCTTAACACCACCCAACCCCGCAAGAAATTAAATGCTTGCAGCAGACAAGAGGCAAGCAGGATGGTGTAAGGGGCACCTCTAACATCTGGGGGCAGAAGATGTAAAGGCCTGGATGGGCCAATCATTTAAACCAGGGATGGTTAACCTGCTGCCCCAAGGTCACATGTGGCTCTCTAGGTCCTCAAGTGTGGCTCTTTGACTAAAGCACTTGAGGCCACATCAAGGCAGAAGTTTCCTCACTCCAGTTAAAGCCCTCTGGACCTCTGTTTGCTCTTCTGAAAAGAGAGGAAACAGTGGCCCAGTGTGGCCTTGGAATGCTGGATTCTGAGTCAAGACTCTATGGTCCAGTCTTGGCACAGACATTTCACTCTGTGCAGCCTTGGGCAAGTTGTCTTCACCTTTCTGAGGCTCTTTTTCCTCAATAGCACCTACTTCTCAGGGTTGTCATAATGATCAGATGAAATAATCATTGAGTAGGCTGCAAAGGTTCAAAGGGTTCTATAAATAGGGTTATATTATATAAATAAATAATATTCATTTTTAATTGTGGGAGGGGATGGTAGATGGAGGAAAGCACCATTCCTAGAGTCAGAAGACCTAAGTTCAAATCCTATTATTGCGGTTTATGACCTGTTAACTAGAACAAGTCACTTAGCCTCAGTTTCCTTACCAGTAAAATCAGGAGTTTGAACTGAATGGTCTCAGGTCCCTTCCATTGCCAAACCTATGGTCTCCTGAATCGATGAGCTCTAAGATTTCATCTAGCTCTAATATTCTCTGTGGCCACATCTCTACTTAACAACAGTAGGGGAGTGGAGAGGAAGAGAGGATTATATCTGGCCAAAAATAAAAGGAGAGGCCATCCCACTTTTTAAAAAATCATCTACTTCACAATTTCCCCTGCGACTTGCACCGTGGAAAGAGCATAGACCTTCCTGAGGAGACCCTCTCATCTTCTCCCCTCCCACCTCCCTCCATCCATACCTGCCTCTTCTCTTCTCTACCCCCCTCCTTTCTTCTCCCATCTGCCCCCTCCGGGGGAAGGAAGGAAAGGCATCAGATTCACTTGTCTGTCAGACATTTTTCCCCCCTCACTTCAAACTGTCCACCCAGGTGGATGAGCAATGCCCAGCAGGGGCTTTCTGTGAACATCTTGTTCTCTGCAGCTGAAAAAACCTTTTACTGCTCTCCCTGGGGCTGTTGCAAAGTCCTGGCTGAGCAACACTTCTGTAGCACAAGCCAGAGGCGGAGAGACAGAGGTTGTCAAGGGGAAGGAAGCAAGCCATCCTCCAACTAACCAGACATCACATCTCCCTCCCCTGCATCTGGCTGCATAGCTTGCTGGCTTCAGCTCCCTGGACTGCACTCTTCCAGCTGGGGGAGTGCCTGCTTGCCCAGAGTCACTGGACAAAGAGAATTACACAGAGAACATCCCCGCCCTCTTGGCATCAGACCAGGCCTTCTTAACCTGGAGTCTGTGTGTGTGTGTGTTATACCATCTGAGTAACTGTATTTCAATTTGATGTTTTCCTTTATATTCCTATGTGTTTTATGCATTTATAAACAATATTCTGAAAAGAGGTCCCTAAAGCTTCACCAGACTGTTCATGACACACACACAAAAAAAGTTATAAGCCCTTATTTTAGACAGATTGGACCAGACAAGAAGGTGGAAAACCTAGAGGAAATAGAATAAACACATGAAGTTAACAGATTGCGATGGGTTTTAAATTACATACCTAGTGAAGATTTAGTACACTGCTGGGAAGGGGGCGGGGACAGGAGCAGGGATGGAAGACTAAGTGATTTGAATGAGCTGATCAAGCAGGGGCTTCATCCCTTGGAAGGGGTCTGGAGCCTTAAGCAGTCCTAGATTTGGGGTGAGGTGGGAGTGAGGAGGTGGAGAGTAGTGGGCCGGCATACCCCAGCAGGGATGACGCAGCTGAAGCTAGCACGTCATGGGCAATCACTACCTGCAGATCACATCTATCGGTTACCTCTGGACATCACATTTTAGAAGAATGTTGGCAAGATGGAAGACCAACAGGTTGGCAAGAGGACTGGAAAACATAGTGAGTTTTGAACAGATTGAGTAGATTTTAATCTAGAGGAAAGAAAGATGTGGGCAGGAAGGGGGGATGTCATGATAACTGTTTTATTTTAGGGGTGACATAGTTCTGCTTGGCCCCAGAGGACCAAAAGAGGAGCTATTGTTGAAGGTGAAAGTTACTGAACCACAGGTTTTGACTTAATGTAGAAAAAAATCCCATAACAATCAGAACTATGCAATAGGGAAAGGAGTTGCTTGGGAGGTGGTAGGTTGCCTGTACTGGAATACCTTCTAGCAGATCCTGATTAATGATTACTCATCCACCATGTCTCTCTAGAAAGGAGTTTTGGTCAGAAAGGGTCACCCCCAAAGGTCTCTGAGTTCTCTTCCAGACATCATATTCTAGTAAGTCTCTAATAGCACACACACAAAAAAGCTATGTTCCCTTGACTTTGGGAGAAGTGGTGATCCAGGATTGTTGACCTTTCTCCCTTTTGCAGCTGACAAGGAAAAGGCTAGGTAGGGAAATGCTTTTATTTCTTGGTGTAGTTTCAGACTAACCCCTCTCCCCCAGAGAGAGGTAGGGCAGGGTTGAGGGGAGAGGGCAGGGAAAAAGCAGACTAACAGCTTAAATGACTCCTGGGTCCAGAAGTCCAGTCTCTGACACTAAAGGAATTCTCCCAAGCTGTGTGTTTATCTTTATCTGGACCAACTACTCCTTATAGGTGTATTGAGAGGTTCCTGGGGTCTGCTTATAAGTCTTGCCCACTAATGAATGGCTGGAGACGGCTTTGTCTTCCTGGGTATAGAACAGTGCTATTCATGTTACTTCAAACCATCACTGATCACTCAGGCATAGGCCTGCAGTCCTGGGACTGTTACATATCATCTCTCAGAATTCTAGAATACGAATTGAATATCACATGGCAGAGAAATGGTTGGGCACATGTCTTTTTGTATCCTTTGTGTGTATGTAAATTTATATATATGTATGTATATATACACAATATATGTATGTGTTTTTATACATACATCATGAACACATACATATACACAAACATATCTACTTCTATCTATATCTATTGATATATCAATATCTATGTAGATGTAGATATAGATATCTACCACCTGTGGTTCCTGTAATATTAATAAACCTCATAGTTAGACCAAATGGCACATAGGACTTTATTCCTTGAAATCCCAGCCTCCAAACAAACTATTGGACATCATTTCCTCCTCCTTCCCTTTCAAATATACACACATTCCCTTCATCTCTGTCCCCAGGAATTTGATGGGAGGGAGTTATGTAGCTGAAATGACTTGTTCATCCATGGTCATGAAGTCAGGAGGTGTCATAGGCAGGATCAGGTCTTTGAAAGGACAAGTCCAGCACTTTATACCCTACATCATACTGTCTTCATACCTGGTGAATGTGGGCCCATTTGGAAGGTACAGTCTCCCCCTGTCCCTTAAAATAAAACCAACTGAACAAATCCCCACAAGCAGTGCAGAATAAAGTCCATCAATAGACATCTATTTCTACTACAGGAGACTGTGTTTGTGTAGGAAACTGTCCAAAGGTTTCCAAAGAATGGAAACACCAAATGACTCCCAACTCCCAGACAACACTTGGCTGGATGTATTTATTTGCAGTAATGGTGGGGGTTGAGGAGGGGCAGGGAACTTTCTGTAAGCAGATGGACAGTCCCAAGGAGGATGATTTGTTTCCTCTCCTCTTCCTCCGTGATGTGGTTTACGATTGCAGTGGGTCAGTGGCTGCCATGTGTTCCTTTCTAATCTGTAAGTGCCTTTCCGTGGGCTCCATTCCTGGCAGCTCCCATATTTACCAAAGAGAGCGCACTCGGTCAGAGAATGGCTCCACTCCAGCTCTCTCCAGAGTTCAGTGCTTGGAGGTTGGCAGCTGATGAAGAAATATGGCTTGCTGCAGCAGTCTCAAACTTGTGGGGCTGTTTTGGCCCCTTCCATATATTTCTACTACCTTCTAGGGGAGGGCTTTCCTTTTCATTTGTCTCTCTGAAGCTTGGTTAATAAATAGGATGCAGCAGAACAGTGTCTGAGGAACAATGAAGCTGAACTCAATCAGCCAATTTGTGGTCGCTGCAGTTTGTTATAAATCCTCCATACCCATTAACCTCTGAACCTTGGAGATGGTATCTCCTCGGGGATAAATTACCTTTATTTCCAGACATGTGTTTGCTCATTTAGCACCCGATTCATAGAAAACAGTCCAATTTCAACATGGTTTCCCATAATTGGAAATGAGGATTCCCTTCTTTCTGGGGGGGTGGGAGGTGGATGTTTCATTTCAAAAGGACTTGGGCCAGTACAGAAAGATTGCCTGCCCTTCCATGACTCACTGGTTCCAATTCAAAGAAGCCCCAGGAGGTAATAAAGCTGAGTTCCAGGGTCCAGATCTTTGCTATTTGCTAATAATAATAAAATAATTAAAATGAGATCACCAGAAACCAGGGCACAGGGGAAAAAGGTCATTGGCCCCACATGATCCTTACTGTTAAGAAAAATGGGAACAACTTAGTTTTGAGGAAAGATACCTATTGAGAACATGGGTATACATTATCCTTTCTGAGCTGCACAGCTTATTTTAAACCCAAGGTTTATTTCTAGTGATCAAGGCACAATTTGATTCCTACAAGATAAAGGGACAGGAAAAATGGTTCTGGATACTGATTCTGGTCATGCATATATATCAGAATTCCAATCAATTTCGATCAAGTAACTGATAATGGCTCCAGAAGACCAATGATTAAGCTTCTCTTTCTGTACTCTTCAAAGGTGTGACAGGCTACAGATACAGAAAAAGGCATGCACTTTCAGATGTGGTCAATACTATCTTTGGTTTGCTTACCTGTACTGCTTTGTTATGAAAGTAACTTCTGTTGTAAGGGGTCATTGATCAGTAACAACACTGTAAGAAACTTGTCAATTTGGACTTTTTTTTCTTTTTAAGAGAGGTCATATTCTCCCTCCCCCAACATAGGTGGCCAGAAATCTTCACCTGAGAGAAGGAAAACTTAAGAAACAAGGAAATTTGGCTAGAGTACTCCATGGCAAGGAAAGTCAAGAATAACTAGTAGAAATCCCAAATAAGCTCTGCTGTGAGGCACACCATGAGAAATCCACCCTTTAAAGCACACCATTTCTATGTTTATTAACAGGACCCTTATGCCATTTTCAGGTATTAGAATAGCCTTTGAATCATGATCCTCCTTGGGTTAGAGGATGATTTTGAACTGAAGCCTCCTCATCATACTCTGTTATGACTCAGACAACTTCATCACATGCAGCTTACTGGTCTACTAGTCAGTGTTTTCCAGTATAGAAGTCTGCACAGAAACAAACAGAGGACTGATTGCTAATTGGGGAAGCCTGCATTTGTACAGACCTTCCTTTCAGACAGGACTAAAGAGCCTACTTAGAAGAAACCAAGACCCATAGAGATGAAATAACCTACCCAAAGTCACACAGTCAGCGGCAGGGATGAGACTCATACTTTGGTTCTTTGAATCCAAACTCAGCGTTTTCCCCACTACATCATATAAAAGACTTGGATACCTTGAAGGACCACGGAATGAATCCAACAATACCTGTGGCACATAGCTAACCTAAGACATAAGCAGAAAGTAGAGCCAACAAATCTGAATGTTTTCCCCTACTTCTTCCTTACCCACATATGGAAGCTTAACCAGGTTACTATATAAATCCAGTAGTATTATATAAGAAGGGAAGGTGCAAGTATACCAGAAAGGAAAGAAGACCTATTTTGGCTCTTCATGGATCAAGCATGAGTTTCTTCTGTTTGGGGTTTGGTTTTTAAAAGCCTGTCCTATTATACTGAGCCAGGCTTAACCTAGGCTAGTTCACTGATTCATATTTGAGGGTTAAAATTCAATGAGATGCCTTTAAGACAATAAAGTGTAACTAATAACAATTTTGCTAATCATAAATAACTAAAAGAATGCAACTTCTTTTTAAAAGGAAATAAAATCCTACTAGCCTCAGAAGCCTTTATAGTCACAGGTCAGGAACTTGGGAAAGTGTTTCCTCAAGGTATGTGGGGTTCAGGAATAATCAATGAGGTAGTTCCCCACCCCAACCCCAGGGTGGACCTTTATATTTCAAAAGGTAAAAAGACAAATAGGTTCACTCTCACTTAAAAGGTCGGACTAATTCGTCAACTGTAGTGCCATTGTTAGGGCAATTGGTGGGGCTGCCCATAGATGAGGGAAAAGGAAGATTGAGGGGATAGAGGTTGAAAAGAAAGAGGTTGAGGAGAAGAGGTTTCACACAAAAATTGACCTCCCCTTAGGAATGGGAAAGTATAGAAAACCAGTGGGGAGCTATGTGAGGCAGTGGATAGAGTGCCAGGTCTCCAGTCAGGAAGGCTTCCTGAGTTTAAATCCAGCCCCGGATACTTTATTGCTGTATGACTCTGAGCAAGTCACTTAACCCTGTTTGCCTCAGTTTCCTTATCTGTGAAATGAGCTAAAGGAAAAAATGGTAAACCACTCCAGTGTCTCTGCCAAGAAAATCCCAGATGGGTTCAGAAAGAGTTGAACGTAAAAAATGACAGAAGAAAAATAGGAAACCTATAGCTTATCTAGCCATTGCTTCAACAATGACCCATGGTACCCCACATACCACAATACAACAATAGCACAATTCCTACTGCACATATATCTGATGTATGCTAATAAGCCTGAATGCTAGCATGGAAGCTTTTTCCTCTTTCACAGACAGTATTTTGATGTTCCCAGGGGAAATCCTAGGGGAACAATTCCAAGAGAATGATTTGAGAGAAGCCTCCAAGGCATGTGAATCTAGAATCTTTGGTTCTGAGCTATGGGTTACACAACCATTATCACACCCATTTCACAGATGAGGAAACAGGCTCTGAAAGGTTAAATAACTTGTCCAAAGTCATACAATAATTATCGATCCAAGTTGGGATTTGACCTCAGAACTCCTTTGACTTCAAAACACCAATCTAATTATAGCACTCGCTGCTTTCTTCCCTACAAAGAGAAAATACTCAAGTTGTCAAGAAACCCTATCCCCCTCTTGAACTTTCCCTCCTAAAGAAATATATCATCTTCTAGGCCAAGGGTTCTTAACCTTCTTTGTGTCATGGCTCCTTTTAGCAAGCTTGTGGATCCCTTCTTGGAATAATGAGTTTCAATGCATGAAATAAAATATGTAAGACTACACAGAAAACTAATTATATTGAAAATTAATTATCAGGACATTTTTTAAAAAGACAAGCTTACTAAGTTAAGAACCCCTGCTGTAGGCTTAAATTTCCCCCAACAAGGAGAAAACCTTTTGGGTCAATAGAGATTTGACCCTTACCGTCAGGGACCTGGGCTGTCACAGTATCAGCAAAGGGCTAGGGTTCCACTTGTGTCTCTGACCTTTGATGCTCCTTGTCCCTCTCTCATGCTTGGTCCAGATTTTCTTAGCCCTCTTCATTTGTCACTAGTTCCTCACTGTCCTGGTTCCTTGGAGGGCTTGGTTCCCTGAAGATGGCACTTGACTGTGTAGACTTCCCTCCAAGGGACCGATTCCCCTTGTGTCCAACCAGATCTCTCTGATCTCCCAACTCTCTCAAATCTCTGGCCTTTTAAAAAGTTTAGGTTAAAGGAGAACATTGTGCACAGTAACAGCAACATTGTTCGATGAGCAACTTTAATCTCTTCTCAGCAACAAAATGATCTAAGACAACGCCAAAAACCTTATGATGGAAAATGCTATGTTATCCACATCCAGGAAACTCCATCCCTTACCCCATTTCAATTTTTCATCCCTTATGCATTTCATTGGAGGTAATTTACAAAGGTAGGATTGTATAATCAATGCATCAATGCAACCGGCATTGTCATCACCTCCCAGCCCATGAGTTCCTCCTAAAATGAAGCATACTCTGCCTTTCAATAGGCAAGTAAAAACCAGGAGTTCTGTCCCTATTCCCAGCCATTCCCATCATGGACCAGTATAATGTCTACCCTGGGGTTTTCCCATACATGAAAAAAACTTCCCAGAGTTTCAGTCTATATTCAATGGCATAACGTAGGGGCTTAAACTGCTCTGGCCAGATTCCAAATTTCTGAAGGGTGGCATGGCTTTAGCATACAGGGCAATACTAGATGACTAACCCTGCAATCAACCTTTTGATCCCTCAGTTCTTTCCTGGTCTAACACCCCTGCACTGACTACTATATCCTCCCTTCCCATCTTAACCCCTTGGTGAACCAGTTCAACTCAATACTGTTCTGTCTGGTACCTGGCCATGCCCCAGCCTTGGATTACTCCCACCATCCCGTCTTTGCTCACACTCACACGTTGCTGAAGGAAACTGAAGAAATGCTAATGAAAACCACTATAAATCGATATTCCTTAATAGCAATAGAGCTCTCGTTGGGGCAAGGCAATCATTTACACTTTCCTAATTGACTCACCATCCCATTTACCACAGCAGCAAGGTTTTCCAAACCTATTCATTCCTCTCCAAATGTTCCATAGTTCTATCTTCACCCTCACAGCTGAGAACTCTGACTCATAATTTGCTACATAAAAAATTTTGAAGTCTTTCACCAAGAGCTCCCTCATCTCCCTTCCTTCTCACCTCACATTATTCCGATACCTTCCCCCACTATCTCCTCCTTCACCCTGATTTCACATGAAAAAGTGGACTTTCTTCTTGTCAAAGCACACCCTTTTCTATGTCCAAGTGGTCCCATTCTATCTCATTTTCTTGAGCAGACTTTCCCTCTCTCAGTCCTACTCTCTTACTAATCCTGAATCTCTGCTTCTCTGCTTCCTCTCAACATGCCATTATCTCCCCTATCCTAAAATGAAAACTACAAAGCCTCATCTGATCCCTCTATTCCCCGTCACTCTCATCTTGTATCTCTCTATCTTTTTTGGATCTCTCTCATAGGTGTCTCCACTTCCTTTCCCCTCACTCTCCTCTTCCATCTCAACAATCTGGCTTCTGATCTCATCCTTCAATTGCAGCTGTTCTCTCTAGAGTTGTTGATCAGTCAGTTGACAAATTGAATGGCCTTTTCTCCATACTCATCCTGTTTGACCTCTGTGTAGCCTTGGAAACTATATCACTCTCTTCTTTCTTGGTCTCTGGGATGTTATTCTATCTTGGTTCTTCACTCCTCTGTCTCTTTTGCTGGATCTTCATCCAAGTCATGCCCACTAAAGGTGAGTGTCCCACAGAGCTCTATCTTGGGTCTTTTCTCTTTTTCCTCTATACCATGTTGCGGGAGCAGTGACATGGCACAATGGATAGAGCATTATCCCTGGAGTCAGGATTTGACTTCAAATATGATCTTAGACACTTCCTAGTTTAACCCTGTTTGCCTTGATTTTCTCAAATGTAAAATGAACTGGAGAAGAAAATGTCAGTGTCCTTGCCAAGAAAATCCCAAATTGGGTCACAAAGAGTCTTATATGACTGAAACAACCCAGCAATAACAACTGCATTGTTTGATGATTTCACTAAGCCCCATGAATTATGCCCCATGAATTATCAATTATTCAATTATTGTCTCTATGCTCATAGTTCTGAGGTCTATTTATCCAAGTCTAACCTCTGTTCCAAGCTCTAGACTCACATCACCAACTACCTATTGGCCATCTTGAACTGGATGTCACATAGATATCTTAAATTCAGTTTTTCAAAACTGTTCTCATTTCTCACCCAAATCCTCCCCTCTTCCTAACTTTCCCATTGATGTTTGAAAGCACTACCAAAATCTCAGTCACCTAGGTTCACATCCTGGGTGTCATCTCAACTCCTCTCTTATCCCGCGCTCTCTTATCCCGCGTTTCCAGTCTGTTGCCAAATCCTGTCAATTTTATTTTCCTAACATCTCTTATACACACCCCCTTCTCTCCTCTAATACTGCTGCTACCTAGCACATATCATAATCATCTCACACTTGAACTTACAATAACCAGCCACCCACTCCCACTTCCACTGGGCTCCTCAATTGATCTTCCTAAAGCACAGGTCAGACAATATTAGCCTCCCCTCCCCATTCTATAAACTCCAGTGTCTCCCTATCATACACACACACACACATACACATGTATATGTATACACATATGTATGTGTATATATCTAAAAAACATAAAACATCATATATAATTTATGCATGTTTTTATCTATCTATTTTCCAACATCCAAAGCACTTCAAAACCTGGCTCTCACCCTCTTCGCTCTTCTATACTCTTACATCCAGGAAAACCAGCCTCTTTGCTATTCTTTGCTCTTCATCTCCTGACTTCTGACATTTTTGCAGCCTGTCCCTATGCTCAGAATTCTCCCCCTCATTTCCACTTCCTGGTTTCCCCAACTTCCTTCAAATTCCAGCTAAAATCATACCTACAAGAGGTCTTTCCCCAGTCTCCCTTAATGTTAGTGCCTTCTATCTGTTATCCGTGGTTTAATCTGTACGGATACTGCATAGTTGTTTTCATTGCTTTCTCTATCATATTGTGAACTTCTTAAGAGTAGGATGTTCTTTTGCCTTTCTTTGTATCCCCAATGCTTAGCATAGTGTCTGATAAACAGTTGGATAGTAAATGCTCATTGATGGGCTGGCAGGTCCATCTGATGTAAAGTATCAATTCTAGCTACTTTTTAGTTGTGTGTTTCCTTATTTGTGAATAAGGTGGATGTGACAGAGAGGGATACAATTTGGGACTGTTGTATAAAAATACAGAAAGGACCAAGGCTCCAGTCCTGGCCCAGATGTGCCAGAATTTCTCCCAAGCTGAGGCTAAGACAAACTGAGATAGAATTTTATGGTTCGAATTATTGATAAATAGTTATAAATTTACCAAAATGCAGAATTAACTTGGATCTGGGGTGTTTCCTTTGCCCCAGGCTAAAACAGAGTATCATTTTGCTATGTGGGACAAGGTCTGTCTGACAGGTCAAAGATCCTCATTCATTTTTCTCCCTCTCTACCATGCTTGCACACAGAAATCCCACTGCCTTGGGAGTAAGAACTGCCCAACAAGAAGAGAAAAATAAGACTAGATGTGTCTGGTAACACTCAAATTTCAAAGGTGGAGTCACAGCAGGGAGCTCCCCTGGGAGGAGATTTCTTTTACTAATGCAAATTGGCTGCTGTCCGGCAAATCAAAGAGTTGCCTGAGGAGTTTAGAGGTTAGGTGACTCACATAGGGTCACATAAGCATGATGTGTCAGAGATGTGACCTAAACCCAGGTCATCCTGACCTCAAGGTCAGGTCTCTCTCCACTAAGCCAAGCTGCTTCCTCTATAACAAAAAGGAAGAAATGGGGCTACAGATGAGGGAGAATTCAAGATTTAATCTCTGGTACCAGGAAAGCCTAAATGAAGGAAGCAGCATTCAAAATATCTTGAAAAATGGAGAAAATTCCAGTTGGCATAAATTCGAATGGGGAAATGAGAAGGAAGGCATGCCGGGCAGAGGAAACCCCAGAGGAAAGTGAAGATGTTCATGTTCTGAACAGAAATGGAGCAAACCATCCTGGCCAGAACTTTCCCTAGGGTACAATGAATGAAGCCGTCAACCATCTAGAACTCTAGGAAGAATGTATTCTGGCTTCTGAGCAGTCACTCAGGGAGGCAACTGGTAGGTGAAATAGGTCTGCTTCCCCAGCTGTGCTAATACACACACACACACACACACACCACACACACACAAACAAACACACACAAGCATAAACACACTATATATATATACACACACACATACAAACAAACACACAAACATACACACACAAGCATAAACACACTATATATATATATATATATATATATATATATATATATATATATATATATATGTACATAATTGGTCTATACAACGTTATTTCCAAAGCAAAGCAATGAGACTTCTACTAACAATAACCCCCACTCCACCCCCAATCCATTGGTTGACCTTTGAGGCTCTCCTGGATGTTTGTTTTGACCTGGTTTTATCACGTGATGGTCCTTCTTTGTTGGCAATGGTCTCTGGATCATTTGGGTCATATACCAGCTACTCCCTCAACTCCACGCCATCCCTTTCTCTCTCTCTCTCTCTCTCTCTCTCTCTCTCTCTCTCAAACACACACACACACACACACACACACACACACACACATACACACCTTTTGATCCTGAGGATAGCCCATAAACTACCTGTAAAAAATGACTCTAAACAAATTCTAGAGCAGCAGAAACCACAAAATGACAGAATGAAAGAGATTTCTAGCCCAAGGTAGCCTAGAAGGCCAACAGGAAAGGTTTATCACATCAGGCTCAGAGCACAGCTCAGTCTTGGCCCCACAACACAGCAGGGACAGGACTGAAACAGGCTTCCAGACATGGAATTACAGACAGCAGCTGCAGTTCCCAAATTTCTCAACCCACAAACACCAAAGACAGATTCAAAGGTCAGTGAGAAAACCCTTTGACCTAGGTGAGGGGGGCATGGTCAGCCTCAGCCCCAAAACCAGGGCAGCAGGGGCCACTGCAGCAGCAGCTTCCACTTTGGGAACCCTCAGCCTAAAGACCCTGGGGGAATCAAGCAGCCAATCTGGATCTCAACCTTGAGTGGTGTTCCTGGGGTGAGGAGGAGTTCTGGCATGGTGGAGCAGGTGGTGGCTATGGAGAGGGAATCCTACTCTCAGATCCTGGGCAGATAAGAATGCTTGTGGTTGTTCTCAGACCAGAGCACAGGCCAGGAGAGGAATAAACTCCTCTCCCTTGATTGTGCCATCTTGAAGGAACTGAGAACTTACAGGTCCCCAGAGTATACCCTCCACTTGACAAAGGATTCAAAAGTCAAGTAACTGGCTGGGAAAATGCCCCAAAAGGAGGGGGAAATAAGACTATAGAAGATTACTTTCTTGGTAAAAAGGTATTTTCTTCCATCCTTTCAGACAGGGAAGAACAAAGCATACCATCAGAGGAAGACATAAAAGTCAAGGCTTCTACATCCAAAACCTCCAAAAAATATGCAATGGTCTCAGGCCATGAAAGAGTTCAAAAAGAACTTTGAAAATCAAGTAAGAGAGGTGGAGGAAAAATTGGGAAGAGAAATGAGAGTGATACAAGAAAATCATGAAAAGTAAGTCAACAGCTTGCTCAAGGAGACCCAAAAAATGCTGAAGAAAATAATGCTTTTAAAAATAGTTTAATCCAAATGACAAAAGAGGTCCAAAAAGCCAATGAAGAATGCTTGAAAAAGCAGAATGGATCAAATGGAAAAGGAGGTTCAAAAGCTCACTGAAGAAAATAGTTTTTTAAAAATTAGAATGGAGTAGATGGAAGGTAATGACTTTATGAGAAACCATGGAGTAACAAAGCCAAAAGAATGAAAAAATAGAAAAGAATGTGAAATATCTCATTGGAACAACAACTGACTAGAAAATAGATCCAGGAGAGATAATTTTAAAATTATTGGTCTACCTGAAAACCTTGATCAAAAAAGAGCCTAGACATCATCTTCCAAGAAATTATCAAAGAAAACTGCCTTGATATTCTAGAACCAGAGGGTAAAATAGAAATGGAATAAATTCACCTATCATCTCCTGAAAGAGATACCAAAAGGAAAGCTCCTAGAAATATTGTAGCCAAATTCCAGAGTTCCCAGGTCAAGGAGAAAATATTACAAGCAGCCAGAAAGAAACAATTCAAGTATTGTGGAAATACAATCAGGATAACACAGGATTTAGCAGCTTCTACACTAAGGGATCAAAGGGCTTGGAATATGATATTCCAGAGGTCAAAGGAAATAGGATTAAAACCAAGAATCACTTACCTAGCAAAACTGATGTTTAATACTTCAGGGGAAAAAAATGGAATTTCAGTGAAATAGAGGACTTACAAGCATTCTTGTTAAAAAAAACCAGAGCTGAAAAGAAAATTTGACTTTCAAATACAAGAATCAAGAGAAACAGGAAAAGGTATAGAGGAAAAGGTAAAGAGGAAGACTTAAGGAACTCATTAAGGTTGAACTGTTTACATTCCTACATGGAAAGATGTTTTTTGTAACTCATGAGACCTTTTCCAGTATTAGGGTAATTAGAGGGAATACACACACACACACACACACACACACACACACACACACACATATATTTAGGGTGTGTATGGCTAGGTATATATGTGTTTATTATATATGTGTAGGCATGTATATGTACATGGATATATGTGTATATTTGTGTGTGTGTGTGTGTGTGTATACATAGAGGGCACAGGATGAGCTGAACATGAAGGGAGAATACCTAAAAAAAAATAAAATTTATTGTTGAATGGAATGTACTAGGAGCAAGAGAAAGGAAGAGGTAGAATGTAGCAAATCATCTCACATAAAAGAGGAAAGAAAGAGCTTTTACAATGGAGGGAAAGGGGGTGGAGATGAAAGGAAATAATTGAACCTTACTCTCATGGGATTTGACTTAAGGAGGGAATAACATGCACTCAATTGGATATGGAAATCTATTTTACCCTGCAGGAAGGCAAGGGGGAAGGGGATGGGAGAGGGAAGATAATAGAAGGGATGGCAAATTGGGAAAAGGGATAATCAGAAGCAAACACTATTGTGCAAGGACAGGTCAAGGGAGAGAATGGAATAAATGAAGGGCAGGATAGGACAGAGGGAAATGTGGTTAGTCTTTTACAACATAACTATTATGGAAGTGCTTTGCACTGTTACACATGTATAACTTACATTGTTACAGGTTGCTTGTTTGCTCAATGAGGGTGGGATGGGGAGGAAAGGAGAGAATATGGAACTCAAAGCTTTAAGAATGAATGTTAAAAATTGTTTTAGCATATAATTGGAAATTAAGCTATACAGGCAATGGAGTATAGAAATCTATTTTTTCCCTACAGGAAAATAGAGGGGAAGGGTGATGGAAGAAGGGCGGGTAATAGAAGGGAGGACAGACTGGAGGAAGGGGTGGATGCGGTGCATGTTGTCCTGGGGTGGGGGGTGGGGAGAGATGGGAAGAAAATTTTGAATTCAAATTCTTGTGGAAGTGAATGTTAAGAACTAAAAATAAATAAATTTAAAAAAAAAATAAAGGAAGGAAAATAAAAAGAGAGATCATGAGAAAGGAGCATTCCATAAGATGGCATACACACCCCCATGCCAGGTAAGAAAAGAAGCAGTACTGGAAATTGTATCCGAACAACAAACAGCAATCCCGGTGGCCATCGTGTTTAGCTGCCTCCTCTATTTTCTTTCCAGTCCCTTCTGCTCCTTTTCCTCATGACAGGATTTATTTTTTAAGCAATTTATACTTCTATCAAATATTAAAGTCACTTTGCAGGTGGTGTTTATGGTTTTAAAAGTTAACAAATATATGTCATACCATGATAAATACAGGGAAAATTAATTTGGAAAGTTTGATCACAGAGGCTGGGCTAGAACAGGACTGTAGCAATTTTGATTTTTTTTAATGAAACTATTTCCTCTGACACTGTTTGGTTCAGGCTATTTTAGCACACTGGCCAATAAGCCCAGTGCAGTTTTGCAGCTACAGAAATACCAAACTGCACTGGTTGCTCTCTCTGTTGCTAGGACTAGAAGAGATGATAGATTGGCTTCCTCCTGAAGGCTTGATGAAATCAAAAGCATCAGAGACAACCAAGTGGTGCAGTGGTTAGATAGTGACCTCGAAGGCAGGAAGACCTGAGCCCCAATCCTGCTTTAGACACTTCTTATTGCTGTGTGACCTTGGACTGAAAAATAACAAATCCTTGGACATATCATTTGACCATTCTCTATCCTAGCTATAAGTGGAGATAAAGAGCAACTCTCTCATAGGATTATTGCTGGATGCAATTGAATGGTAGTGCAGTGGATAGAGTACCAGGTCTAGAGGCAGAAAGACCTAAATTCAAATCTGCCCTCAGATATGTGCTGCCTGCATGACCCTGGGCAAGCCACTTAACTTCTGTTTGCCGCAGTTTCCTCATCTGTAAAATAATGAAAATGTTAACACCTACCTCCCAGGGATGTTGTGAGATAATAATTGTAGAGAGTTTAGCACAATGCCTGGCACATAATAAATACCACATACATGTTATCTAGCATTATCATTGTTATTGTGCAGATCAAATGAGTTAATATTTGTAAATTATTTTCAAACCTTAGAATGCTATATAAATGCTTATTACTGTTATTAATATTATTAATACTGCTACTATAGGGGTTGCCATGGAAGAGAGGAAGAGGGTGATGAGAGGCAGGCTGGATTGGAGCTCACCTGGAATATAACTGACATTAATAATAGCTATCATTTATGTAGTCCTTTAAAGTTTGTGGAGTGTTGTATATGAGTTATCTCATCTGATTCTCCCAACAACCCTGTGACATTGATGCTATCATTATCCTCACTTTACAGATGAAGAAACCGAGACTGGAAAAATTTAAGTGACTTTTCTAAGATCACAGAACTAGTTTAGTGTCTGATTCGGGATTTGAACTCAGGATTTCCTGACTCCAATGTCAGTATTCTATGCAGAGATTGGTACCACCAAGCTGCCCTCTGGCAGTTTCCTTGTTTAACTAGTGATGTCTGCTAAATAGGTACTACCCTCAGTTTTATGTTGCTGAAAGATTGTAGGGGATGCCTGTGCCCTTTAAACTCAAAGTCTTGGGGAAAGGTTCATTCCACTCTGACCTAGTTGGT
Source organism: Bettongia penicillata ogilbyi (assembly GCA_023548195.1). Taxonomy (NCBI): domain Eukaryota; kingdom Metazoa; phylum Chordata; class Mammalia; order Diprotodontia; family Potoroidae; genus Bettongia; species Bettongia penicillata. The sequence goes on from JAJHZJ010001096.1 coordinate 72,018, forward strand.
TCAAGAAATATGATTTCAGTGGCCCAGAGAAGACTTGGAAGCCTGGCCCCATATAAAGTCCTTCCCCATTGACAGGCTCCTGCCTAACTGTGATGGTTTCATTTCTTTAGCTTAAAGATTCCAGACTGAAAGGAAATGCCTTTCCCACTGGGAGGGGGGAAATTACCCTTTAAACTGTTAGCACTGATGTGTAACTGAAGGATCCCGGGTCTGCTTTTGATTGGAGAGAAAAGGAAGAATTCATAGAGTTGTTTGGTAACTGGGGAGGAAATTCTCCAAAGGAAGAAAAAAGACCTGGAAACTTTCTGTTTAAGGAAGCCCTTCAGGATTCTGCTCCTTATGCCTCTGTAACTACCTGTTTTTCCTCTCATCAGTCTCAAATCTGACTCTCTAAAAAGCTAACATTTAAAAGCACATCTTAACTAGATGGATGGTGGGGAGGGGATCTTGGGAAGATCTGTTTGGGATTCATACTTTTCTTTAAAGGAAACAGAATTGACTGTGTTTTTTCAAAAGCACTTTTTAATCCCCCTTAACAGTCTTGAGAGGGGAATAAATATCCTCTATTGTACTCTGGTGGCCCAGTGACCTGAAGAAATCATCTCTTATACAGAGGGGTTCATTCCTTCATTGGGCAGATGTCAGAGGGTAAAGGACAAATAAGCTGACATAGTAATCCCAAAGGACTGGCTTCGCTCACCTTACTGCAGACATCTGAGTACATATTCTTTCTGAATTGAGCCATCAGTGGGTAAGAGTCTGACACTGGGAAAGCTGTTAGTTAAATTTCAGCGCAGACATTTACATCTTTGGAAACAAGCAAACACTACAAATCAGGACTTGGTTTATTGTTTTGTTAATTTCTAGACTTACAGTGATAGGAAAAATGATCAAATGAAGATTAAACCTTACAAGTGTGTTGTAAGTACATTTTTAGGTGTAGGGTCAGTTGTTAAACATCTATTTACCAGCAGACCCCTGCCTGGATCCATGTGGACATGACATCCATTCATTGAATCATGCATAGGATTTTAGAAGGGAAAATACTCCTCTTCTGGCATTTAAGGCCATTCAGAGTCTGGCCTCTTCCTACCTTTCCAGTCGATTTATTCTTTATTCTCCATGCTCTCTATAATCCAACTACCCTACTCAACTCCCCATTCTCCTCCTATGACACTCCATCTCCCATCTCCCTAACTTTGTTCTGACTGTTCCCCATGCCAGTAATGCTCTTCCCCTTACTTCCACTCTGTAGTTTCATTCCTCTCAGACTAAGCTCAAACAACATCCTTAGAAGGACCCTTTTCCTCACCATCCTAGCAAATTACCTTACCCCATTTTGTATCTTGTATATGCCTGTTTCTTCCTATGTTATCTCCCCTACAGGTAAGCTCCTTTAAGGAAGGAAATGTTGTTGATATTCTTTGCCACCCCACAATTTGCCAAGGCACTTGGCACATAGTAGGAGTTATTAAATCCTTGTTGACTGACTGACTGAGTCTGCCATTTTATAAACTGGAGAGATGAAGCCCAGAGTGGGTCAGTGCATTGGAAAGAACCACAGTTGTTGACAAAGCTGAACCTAGACCTCGGTCTTCCAAATCTTTGACCAATGCTCTTTCCACTGCCGTATAGCACTTGGCTAATCCACATGATTTCCTGTGTTGGCTTCCGTAACCCATCCCTTGAATAGAATCTCTTCACAGAGAATTCTACCTCACCCCCTTCCAATGACTCGTGCTGGTTAAATTGATACAGTCTGCCCTCAACATCCACAAATCCCACTTGATTGGGTAAATGCAGGGTTTCTTAATGGCCTTTCCCACTTTATGGTGCTTAAGCGGGGAGCTTTTCACCTGCTTAAATATCTACCAGGTGGGGATAGAAGGATCTAAATGCAGACAAGGTGCAAAAGTACTCCTCAGGGTCAGCATGTTATAGGCTCTGATGGCCATCTGCTGAGCCTGCCGTAATTACGTTGTGACCTAAGCTCTCCCTACTAACCACTTGCTCCATATTAACAGCAGGCTGGCATGAACCAGGGGAGACAGGTCCAAGGTAGTTAAAACAGAGACAAGATTGCACATTGTCATCCAAGTGTAATTCTTTATCCTCCCCTTCCATCCCAGAAAGGACATGATTATATAAACTATGATAAGCAAAAGAAAGGAGGGAAGGAAGAAGGAAGGAAGGAAGGAAGGAAGGAAGGAAGGAAGGAAGGAAGGAAGGAAGGAAGGAAGGAAGGAAGGAAGGAAGGAAGGAAGGAAGGAAGGAAGGAAGGAAGGCTGCCACTCCTGAGGTGCCCAAAGGTGGCAGTTGGATAACAGTTGGTGCTGGTAATGGTGAAAAAAATCATACCCTTTCTCCACAAAGTGGATAATGGCTCAGGAGCCCAGCCTGGAAGCAGGTGTTCTAGAGATCATCACTACTCCCAAGGCTCTCAGGTTCAAGGTCTGAGATCATCTCCATTAAGGTCTGAAGGGAGATAGTGGCTGAAATGGTGCCAGTGGCTTGATTTGCATTGTGCATACTACCTCCAACTTCTCCCTAAGGGTACCTTCCTGCTTTGATTGCCCATTGCTTTTTGGGGCTGATGGTCCATAGACATTGCATCCTGGGTAAATGGTTGTGGGGAATGGACTGGAAGCAAGACCAATGATCTGGGCGGGGGGGGGGGGGGGGGGGGGGGGGAAGAGAGATGCAACCACTTTTGGAGTTTGAGGGAAGGAAAATGTGAAGGGAGGGAGGGAAGTTAAGCCGGTGTTCAGTCTCCCAGGAGACCTAGTATGATATTTAAATAGCATTCCCAAGATGATGTTTCTCACCCCAGGGGACAGGACACTTCACCCTCCACTCCACACCCACAGTCCTTCCTCCTGTAAAGCAGTCCACTGCTCAGTCTCAACCTTGTAAGTGCTGCCATGACAACGATCACCCTCCTCTCTTCTAATGTATCAGGCTCTGAGGCTGTACAGAAAACACCTTGAAAGTTGGGAGCCCTCCCAGATGGCACAGAGCTTTCACTGAACCGGAAACCCAGACTCTCAGCAGGTAGCCCAACATGCCCTCCACTCTGTAGTTTCATGTGGGATATTTTGGCAATGTGTAGCTCAATTAGCATGAGACCCTCTCAGCTGGTTACCCCGAAAGACTTCTGAAGTCTCTGCACCACACTTTGCAAACTACAACAATGGAACGTATTTCAAAATGAAAATATTAAATCGGGATTAAAACAGCAAAGAAATAGAAGACATTTCTCTGCACTTATGCCTGAGGATTTGAATCTGCTCCCCACATAAAGAACTGGGAGGAAAGCGAGGGACAGAATTATCAGACTTCTTGATTAAACAAGTGCTCAGCAAAGATTAAGCACCTGCTATGTGTCACACAAAGGCAAAAATGAGAGTCCCTGCCTTCAAGGAGTCTGAATCCTTTAGGGAGAGAAATAACATATCCATAGAAAATTAATGTAAAACAGACAAAATAATTACTGAGAGAAGAATACTAGTAACTGGGAGGGGATCAAGATAGACTTGTAGGATGAGGCACATGAGGTGGATTTTAAGAAAGCTACAAATTCTGTGAGGCTTGGGTGAGGAGAGAGAGAATTCCAGGCACTGGGGACAGTCTGTAAAGAGGTATAGAGATGAGAGATAATAACTAGGTCTCCTGGGAGACTGAACACCAGCTTAACTTCCCTCCCTCCCTTCACATTTTCCTTCCCTCAAACTCCAAAAGTGGTTGCATCTCTCTTCCCCCCCCCCAGACACCTCATGTGTAGCTAACATTACATGGGGTTTGCAAACTTTACATTTAATCCTCACAACAACCCTGGGAGGCAGGAGCTATTATTATCCCCATTTCATAGATAAAGAAACTGAGGCAGGTAGATTTGAACTCAATCTTGCCTAGGGTATATGCAGGTTCCAGAGCTCTATCTATCATGACCATTTTAGCAGTCTAATGGGATATCACGTGTGGGAAATAGCAAGGTGGCAATTTGACAGAAACTAAAGTATGTAACTAAAAGTAATATGCATTTTCTCTTGTAGGGCCAACAAGATCCAATCCCAGTATTTATCATCTGTATAACCCTGGTCAAGTCGTTTAACCCTGATTACCTCAAAAAAAGAGAAAGATTCAACCCTGTAGAATCTCTTATTTCATTCACAATTTGCCAATAACAATTAATATTAGATCAGGAGAGGATCTCCACCTCTCAAGTCCCTCCATTTATCAGTTGGCAAGCTGGCTTTAAGAGCAGTTTACCCTATTTCCCGTATTGGGCGCTGTCATGAATACTCCCTCTGAACCACTCTCCTTCCCAGAAATCTCTCCCTCATAACCAAAATGCACAGCCCCTTTATGTCTTCCTACATTCAAACATGAAATCTCAAAAACTCAATCCTGGTCATTCCTATCAGGCATCATGAGAAACATATCCCAAAATTCCCTCTTATTTCACCTAAATAATACCAGCTGCATCTGGATTCATCAGAACTTGACCGTAGATCAACCTATCAATCAGCAAACATTTATTAAGCACCTACTATATATGCCAAACTGTACTAGACACTGGAGAGTCAAAGACAAAAGTGAAAGAATCTCTGCCTTCACAAAGCTTATAAACCATACATAGGACAGGGGTAGGGAACCTGCAGCCTCAAGGCCACATGTGGCCCTTTAGGTCCTTGAGTGAGCCTGTTGACTGAGTCTAAGTTTTACAGAACAAATGTTTTTACTAAGGGGATTTATTGTGTGAAGTTTGGATTCAGTCAAAGGTTCCCCACCCTTGACCTAGAGGTACTAATACAAAGAATAAGAGAATTCCTACTGATAAGAAGCTGTAAGAAATGATGAATATGAAGAATTCAGAGGACCATAGGAAGACTTATATGAACAAATGCTGGGTGATGAAAGCAGGACCAGAAAAACAAAATACCCAATGACTATAGCAATATAAATGAAAAGAATGAAAAGAAAAAAAGCTGAACCTTACATAAACAAAGTGACCAAGTTTGTGCCCCAGTAAGAGAGGAAAAAATGCATCTCACACCCTTCTTTGCAAAGGTAGAGGACCATGGGTGTAAATCATGGCATATTCTGTCACACTTGGTTTATATATGTTGGTTGATTTTGTTGAGCTGCTTTGTTTTCTATCTTTTTTTTAAATTTCTGTTATAAAAAACTCAATTAGGAGGATAGGGAGGGACATATTTAGAGATGTGTATGATGCAAAACCAAAAGACATTAATAAAATATTTAAAGAAAATAAAAGGGTAATTAAAGACAGAAAGATCTGGATTCAAGAGTAGTAACAGCCCATTCCCAAAGGACTCTTTAGGCAGAACGCCATCCACACCCAGAGAAAGAACTATAGAACTGGAAGACAGAATGAAGCAGAATATTTTCTCTTGTGTTATATTTTGTTTTGTTTGGGTTTTTCTCATGGTTTCTCCTATGCATTTTAATTCTATGCAGCATGACTAACGTGAAAATGTGTTTAATAATAATATACGTGTAGAATCTATTTAAGATTGCGTGCCATCTTGGGGAGGGAGGTTGGAGAAAGGGGGAGAAAAATATAAGACTTATGGAAGTGATTGTAAAAGCCTGAAAACAAATAAATTAATAATAAAAAAGAAAAAATAAAGAGAGCTGGAGAAAGAAAAAAGCAATAATAACCAACTCTTAGAAAAATAAATGTACTCACTTTCAAGTTTAATATTCATTATTCACAACTTTCTCTACCACTTTCTCATGTCTTGACAGTCAACAAAACAATAAACCAAGCTTTGATCTGTAGCATTTGCCAATTTCCAAAGTGTAAATACTCACACTGAAAATTGAACAATCAGATCCCAGAGCTGAAACCAGCACACCCCTAAACTACAAGATCTCTAAGATCTCTTCCTTCTGGTGAGTGTGTTGGATGAAGGCGGAGAAAGAAGAGGAGAAAGCTAATGTTGGAATAATAGAATGTCAAGAAGGAGGAGAACATGCTGGTGGAGAAGGCAGGAGAAGAAAGTCAAACTTAATCTCAACTGCAAGAGTAAGGCAAAAATCAGCATTACCCAAAACCTCTTCCTTAGTCATGTCCCTCATTCATCTTTCAGGATCCACCTAAAATCCAAAAGTCCTTCCTCTAGTTCTTAAAATATTCTGGAAGCAACAATGGAGCACTTTGATCCTTCATCTTGATTTCAGGGAATTGCAATGTCTTATATTTAGATCTGGAAGGAATTTTAGAAGTCATGCAGTCCAATTCCATTATTTTATAGATGGAGTTAAGTGACTTTCCCAAGGTCACATGAGTAGCAAACGGGAGATCCATGACACAAGACCAGGTCCTCTGAATCCAGATCCAAAAATCTTTTTCTGAACCTATTTGGATAACTGAAATCTCATCATCTCTTCAGTTTCTCCATATATTATATATGTATGTATATGTGTATATGTACATATATATGATAAAACCATTATTCTGTAGGTCAGCTAGAATTTTTATTCATCTGGTAGGATGATTTCCTATGATTCATAACCACAAAGAGTACCTGGAGAATATTGACATTTTTTCAAATGGGCTATTGAAATAGTTTGGAATCATTTAATGTGCTGCACAGTTGCCAGCCCAGTCTTTACCTTCTGTTCAAATGAAGGCCAAGATCATTGTCCATCTGAGATATCCATCCAAGGGATATACTTATGGACTAGCTCTGCTTAGCCAATTATATGCCATAATCTGAGTAATGTATATTTTTTATCCACTTGGTTTTTTCAGGATAGATGACTAGGCAGAGCTCTTCCATTGTGGATACACAGTTGGATTTTGAAGCTTGATCCAAACTGCACAATGCTAGTCAAAAACAGGAGGATCTGAAGAACTTTGCCATCAATAAGAATCTCTCTTTCATTTGGTTTCTATGCAGGAGACTCTCCAGATTCCTGCAAACATCTTACGTAAACATGTTTCCCTGTTACATGCCTTGCTTGACATTAATCAATGGATCATTGAACAAAGTTATTGATACATCTTTTACGATTTTTATGATAAGAGCAGAGGGCATCATGTTGGGGAGCCATCAGGTCTACATTTTATTCTAAAGTCAATTTTAAAAAATAGTTCAGCAATTGATACAGCAGGAAATACTCAATTATTTGCTTAATTGTGAAGATGCAATCATCTATAGAGAACTGTCTACAAAAACATTCCCTCTTCCATATCAAAGATTAATGAAAAAAATGAGAAAATATGTACATGACTTGGTAGTTGCTGATGTTTTCTCAGTCACGTTTTCCTAATAGTTCCGTCCTTGATCTTTTCTATGCTTTTGTAATCTTACCCTTCTAGAAATGTCTTGTAAAATGATCCTTGAATGCCTTTATAATTGTACTGCCTCCAGCATAAGGTTTTGGAGTCTTATGCATTTGTTCAGACCCAGCTTTCTCCATGATCTAATCTTTGCCCCTTGAGGCAACATACTGGACCAGGGAAGGGAGGTGGATAAGCTACAAGGAATTTGCATAACCTGCAAAACTCAGAATTCTGAGACTGCATCCCAGCTCGAAGCTACCTGCTTGACGACCACTTGCTGCTTCCTTATCTTGCCAATGTTGTCACCTTATTAGACTGATGATGTCATAGACTGTCTTGTGTTGCTGAGCTACATTGAACAGGTAGACTTTTCTCTTTACTATTCTGTTATCTGCTGGTCCTTGACAATCGCGATGCTCCCTAGACTACTAGACTTATCCTTAAATGATGCTGCTGTATGGTTTTTCTAGTCGCAGAGGGGCGGAGTTTCAATTCTTTTTTGTCTATAGCCTCAGGGGCTATTTCATTTTTTTGTGAATTAAACCTCAAAACAGAGGTCAGCTTTCAGCACAAGGATTCAGTTTTGGGTTAGATTTGTATTCTGAACTCCCTTATTTCTGCTTGAGCTGGATTCACTATTTACTCAGAGTAAGAAAATTCCTTTAATACCAATTATGGCCCATACAAATCACCCAGGAAGCAAGACTCCAAAGGGGTGAGTGGAGCTGATTGCCTTTGTCCTGTTTCTCTGAGGATAACATCGCTGTCATCCCAGAATAACCAAAGGTCTTGTGGAGTTATTTTTTTTTTAATTGCTTTTCAGTACCCGAAGAAACTCACTCCTTTATTTGCCTCTTTGAGGAGAACCTATGACCTAGCCTTCCATTTAATTGCAACTTCTGCATGTCTTCTCATTTTATTTATAGTAAAAAAAAAAAAAGTCAATATGGATATGATTCATTTCCTCCAACAGAGTATCCACCTGTCATTGGACAAAGATTATATATTTAGAGTACCAACAATTAAATTAATTTTGCAGGTGGTCTTTAACAGCCTTTGCCCTCTTTTCCATCATTCCACCGGGAAGGCACTACCAAAGCCTAAATGCTTTTCTATAGTTTTATCTGTTTCATGAATCACCATGAACAAAAATTAATTGCCTAATAGCCAATTCTAATTATAATGTGAGACCACCTCCACGTCATGTTGCAGACTTTTGGGGGGAAAAAAATGCAAGAAATAGAGTGAGACAAAATCGTTATTATACCCCAAAGAATATATTCTGAAAAAATGAATTCTGCCTTCCCCTAGAGAACATTTCTGTCCCCAAAACATATAGTCCAAATGCCTTTGGGTCCAAATGCTACTGGTATGTGATGACAAGGTCAGGGGAAATGGGATTGTAAGCACTAAAATATAGCTTTTCTCCATTATATTGCTTACTTTATTTTGGTTGGTTGGTTGGTATATTGCTAGGTCTGATCTAGAATCAATTCATTTTAGAGCTGGCCAGAAGCAATACAAACATTATCAGGTCATAGAGTAAGAACTGGAAGGACCCTCAGAGGTCATCGGGTCCAGCTTCCTCATTTTACATACGAGGAAACAGACCCAGAGAGGTGGGTGACCTGTCCATGGTCACTCATAGGGTACAGACGCTTCATTTTATAAATGAAGGGGCAGTGAGGAAATCTTCTAGTCCTCGTTGCCTTGAAGAGACCAGATCTGAGTGTAAAATCCTGAGGCTATTCTAGTTTCTGGGACTCCTGAATTAGAGCCATGTTATTGGTTATAAGTAATGGGGAAAGGATTTAGTTAGACGAAGAACAATTGTAGAGTTTTGTCCTAAGCATTAAGATCGAATCCAAGGTCTTTTTCTTATTAGTATGATAAAATACAAAACTATACTCTGTGGTGTAGGCACATGCCTACTAGTGATAAGCTTTAGTTCTTTTTAGATGACTATAAATCTAAGTATTTTTTCTGCTTAAAGAGAAAAAGCTCCGAGCTAACAGGATTCTCTGTGCCTTTGGTCCTCTCGCTAAGTCAAGTCATTTTGAAGTCCTAATTTATAGGATTCTTGAACAACGAATATTTCACTTCACAGTCAATACCCAGAGAGTCCAGAGTTAACTGTTTATTTCCTTTTACAGAACAATAGTCACTTAACTTTCTACTCACCCTTGAAGGATCATTTTCCTAAACCCATCAAATTCCTCTCTTCAAAAATGTTCTTTCTGGGCTGCTCAAAGATGCATTCAAGAGATCTCTTCCCTAAGAGACCTTTCCCCTAATTCCTTCAGGGCATGAGGAAAGAGACCATTTCTCTTAGGGGGATAGAGTAAGGTCCCTTTATCTTTGTCCACTCACTACCTTAATTACTTCTAGGGAGAAGTCTTTTCCTGGGCAGCGAGAGGGGAGCAGGACTTTGTTTCAGAATTGAGAGTTAAAGACTCACTGATGAGATTTCTCCTTCAGAACATTTGAGACAAGGATAATTTTTAAATGCTTTCTAAATATTTCTAAAAGAGAGACAAGGTAAGGCAATAGAAGTTTTTTCTACTTCCGCAGAGTGCTATGTAAGTGTTAAGCATAATAATACTTTTGATGTAGTAGATAAAATATAAGAGAATCTGTTAATCCTGATGGACCAGGCCCATTTTCTACAAGAAGCTTTCAGGCTGGTCCTCCTTAATTTTGGTGTCTCGCCTTTGAGACTTTCTCCAATTTATCCTGTCTATATCGTATTTGTACATAATTACTTGCATGCTATCTCCTTCATTAGACTGTGAGGTCCTTGAGGGCAGGGACTGGTTTTTTGTTTGTTTGGTTGTCTTTTGCCCTTTTTTTGAGTTCCCAGTACTTCATAACAGTGCCAGGCACAAGGTAAGTAGGTCCTTAATAAATGCTAGTTGACTGACTGAAATGAAGACAATATCAGCTTTGGTGAAGTGGATAAAGTTCTGGATTTGAAACCCACGAGACTTGATTCAAATACTTCTGGTATTTACTAGCTGTGTAACTCTGGGCAAGTGGCTTATAATCTCTGAGCCTCAGTTTCCTCATCTGTAAAATCAGTTTATACACTATTTTTTTTTAAATGCCCCTACCTTTTCCACTGTGCTGCTGTGAGGTTCCAGAGAGTTTCTATATACATCAAGGGCATCACAAACTTTTAAACATTCTATAAATGCCAATTATCATTACTTCACAACCTACCCCAAAGAGGTGTTTGTGAGCAGAGCCCTAAAAGGACACCTTAAAGCATTGTTAGAAATAGTAGCTGTTGTTATTTTTATTGGTGTGCACACACTCTTGTCCCTGGAAACTCTAAAGCTCAAGTAGCCCCACTTCCTTTCCGAAGCTATAACTATCATCTTGCATGCTATTTCCCAAGGTTGAACCAAAGCCAAGATTCTTCCTTTTTTTCCTTTTCCTTATTTTCCCCAAATACTTCCTGGCACTCCACAAAGTCATGTCTCCAGGGCAGTGTTAAAATAACTTAGCATTGAAGGAAGAATCCTTGCCCAAGGGTAGTAGCCCAAACGCCCCAGAGGCCCCAGGCTGTAGGAAATTCGGGGAAGTTGTGATGGGTCATGGTAACTCTCTGCTGCAACAGAGCCAGCTGCCTAATTCATTTCTCTTTTGTTATGGTAGACTTCAATCTACTCAGCCAGGTCAGTTTGACCCTAAAGCCATTGCTCTCATGGAACTCTTAAATAACTTCTAAGAAGTTCACTGTCATCCTCAAACCAGAGCTTTGGAGACAAGAGTCCAAGTCACCAAACGTTGCTGTTTCTCTTGGCTTGCTCCCCGGGCAGGTCAGAACATAAATGGTACGGGTCTAAGATTCTACATCTCCACAAAGTCCAACTGTCCAAGGATAATTTATCAAAAACCATCTCTGGTGAGGCTCAGTGACCATAGGACCAGGGCACACCATGATCACTAAATGAATGCCCAGTTGCACCGTAAGACATGTGTCTAAAGCAGAAAGGAAAGCTTGAAACTTCATTAAATGACATCGTCAGACAAGCAAGGGTGTCTTCATTGGTCCTGGAACCCAGTGAAGATGTAGGGGACAAATTACTTACTCTGGCCTTTCCTTCCTGGATAGAGTAATGAGCCTGGAGTCGAGGACTCAAGCCCAGTGCTATGGACATGACGGGAAGGCGTCACTGTCACAAAACTTTGAAGAAAATCTTTGTGAAGTCAATGAATGGGCCACCTCAAAAAAGTGCTTTGTACACAACAGTCAAGTTCACCTGACTCCAGGATTTTTGTTGGTCTGCTCTTTTTAGAGACCCTACTTCTCTAATATCCACTGGAAAAGGACTACGGGCTAGTTGGGCAGAATTGGAATGGAGACTGACTTTGGCTCCACCAAAAAGATTTGAGGGGAGGGGATGGCTTACCGAATGTGGGACTCATCCAGAACCCCAAGTGTGGTGGGATACTGGGACTTTGATCTTGAAGAGAACTTGTGGGAAAAAGAAAGATGCCAAAAAAAGGAAGAAATGCCCAGAGGGATTTGATCTTGCTGAGACCTGGGAAAGATCCAGGCATCCCAGAGGAGAAAGGGGAGAAAGGAAAGGAATTCTAAAAGAAAGTTACATATAAAACATTAACAGAAGTGACATGGGAAAAAGTATGTCAATGGGCTGAGGGAAAAATTTGATAGGATAATAACTAGCTGAGTGATCTTGGGCAAGTCATCCAGCCTCAGTGACCTTTCATTCACAGATTTTTGTGGTGGTTCATTTGTTGCTCAACTTTTTGTGACCCATCTGAGGTTTCTTGTCAAAAATACCAAAATGATTTGCCATTTCCTTCTCCAGCTCATTTTACAGATAAGAAAATTGAGGAAAGTAGGGTTAAGTGACTTCCCCAGGATAACACAGTTAATTACTGTCTAAAGCTGAATTTGAACTAAGGTCTTCCTAACTTGAGACCTGTACTACTTAGCTCTCCCTTCAACTCACAAATTCTCCAGTGAATTGGAAGGTGAATTTAAAAAAAAAAGGGGAGAACCAGGAAGAGGGACATTAATGCTTTAGGTCTTTTCAAAGCTACCAGAGAGACATGATACTATAAATATATGAATTGCTTAATTTATAGTTTGTGTCCAAAGATTCCCTCGTATTTTAAAGAAAGTAGAAAGTAGTGTAAGAAAGAAAGTTATGCTTGGGATGAGGAGGGTCATACAGAAGCCGTAAAAAGAAGGAAAAGTCATGAACTACAAGATCACTTATAACTTAGGAAATTCATTTAAATATAATTTAATTGCTTTCATAATTTAAAGAATTCCTTAAAGAATTTCTATCCATTACTGATAAGGCATGATGAGGTCCTCATGAATTCACCCAAACAAAACGCCATTAGGAACTTGGGAGGGAGTCCTCGTATTTGGGAACTGATGGGGGAAAGAGAAAAGGAAACCCCTATTTCCTTATATGTTAAAAAAAAAAAAATCTGTATCCTCCATCCATGTCCTACTCCAATTCAATCCCACCAGCATTTATTAAGCACCTACTGTGTGAAAAACAATAAGGGAAAATATCCCCTAGCATCAAGGAACTTGCAGTTGCCTCTTCTACATCATGACTTTCCCCATTATGGTTTCAATATATTGTGGGTTGGCGTGAGAAATTAAATGGGAATTTGGGGGGAGTTTTACAAAGGCATCAAACAATACTCAAAGGCCAGCAGATGACATAGAAAAAGTTTGGAAACTCAGAAATGCATCAAATATATGTGTGGTATTGTATAATATCAACATAGTTTATCTTTTAATACCATAGTAATTCAGACTTCTCTGGTACGAAAGAAGGGCCAAAAAAATTTATGGGATTTTCCAGATGGTCAGGGCGCCACGCCCTATCCCCTTGATGTGGAAGGGATAACTGTGTTCTGGAAAGAAGTGTTATGCAACATATAAATAGATACAGATATTTAACCCTAACAAACAGGTTTGGGGAAGTCCTAAGATCACCCTGGAACATTGAACCCCCACAAAGCATCTGAGAGAGCTCCATGTCATGCCAAAGTTTCCTTGGATCTTCAGTTTCCCAGACTTGCCTCTCTCTCTGGAGCCAAACTCATTTTCTTTTTTTTTTTTTTTCCATTTATTTATTTATTTATTTATTTATTTATTTATTTATTTATTTATTTAGCTTTTTACATTCATTTTCACAAATTTTTGGGTTCCAAATTTTCTCCCCTTTTCTCCCCTCCCCCCACCCCAATACCCCAAGCAATCTAATTTTCCCTATCTCCAATCTGCCCTCTCTTCTGTCATCCCTCCCTTCCCTTGTCTCCATCTTCTCTTTTCTCCTGTAGGTCCAGATGACTTTCTATTCCTCATTAACTGTATGTCTTCTTTCCTAGTTGCAACAACAATACTAAACAATTGTTCCTAAAACTTTGAGTTCCAAATTCTCCCCATCCCTCCCTCCCCACCCCATTCCCTTTGGTACGGTAGGCAATTCATTATAGGCCATATCTGTGTAGCTTTGCAAATGACCTTCCTGATAGTCGTGTTGTGTAAGACTAACTGAATTGCCATCCCTCCTAACCTGCCCCTCATTGTTTCTCTTCTGTCCTTTGATCCTGTCCCTCCCCAAGTGTTGACTTTCAATTACTCCCTCCTCCCTTTGCCCTCCCTTCCATCATCCCCCCCCCAATATCTCCTTCTCCCCCCGCTTTCTTATACTGTAAGATAGGTTTTCATACCAAAATGAGTGTGCATTTCACTCCTTCGTTTAGTCAAATGTGATGAGGGTAAACTTTTGTTTGTTTGTTTGTTTGTTTTTTTCCCTCAGCTCTCCTCTTTTTCCCTCCACTAAAAACATCTCCTACTTGCCTCTTATATGACATATAGTTACCCCCTTCCATTTCCCCCTCTTTCCTCTCACTACATTTCTCTCTCACCATTTACCTTAATTTCTTTTAAGGTATGGTCCCATCCTATTCAGTTCAATCTGTGCTCTCTGTCTCTGCATGTGAATGCATGTGTGTATGTGTGTGCATGCGTGTACATGTGTATGTGTGGTCCTACCAACCACCCAGATACTGAAAAGTTTTAAGAGTTAGAAATATTGTCCTTCCCTGTATGAATGCAAACAGTTCATTTCTGGTAAGTCCCTTAATACTTCTCCTTGCTGTATACTTTTGCATGCTTCCTCTCATTCTTGTGTTTAAAAGTCAAATTTTCTTTTCAGCTCTGGTCTTTTCATTAAGAATGATTGAAAGTCCTCTGTTTCATTGAAAGACCATATTTTCCCTTGAAGTATTATACTCAGTTTAGCTGGGTAGGTGATTCTTGGTTTGAGTCCTAGTTCCTTTGCCTTCTGGAATATCCTATTCCACGCCCTTCGATCCCTTAATGTAGAAGCTGCTAGATCTTGGGTTATCCTGATTGTAGTTCCACAGTACTGGAATTGTTTGTTTCTGGCTGCTTGCAAGATTTTTTCCTTGACCTGGGAGTTCTGGAATTTGGCCACAATGTTCCTAGGAGTTTCTCTTTTTGGATCTCTTTCAGGTGGTGATCGATGGATTCTTTCAATACTTATTTTGCCCTCTGGTCCTAGAATGTCAGGGCAGTTTTCCTTGATAATTTCATGCAAGACGATGTCTAGGCTCTTTTTTTGATCATGGCTTTCAGGTAGTCCCATAATTTTTAAGTTGTCTCTCCTGGATCTATTTTCCAGGTCAGTTGTTTTTCCCATGAGATATTTCACATTCTCTTCCATTTTATCGTTCTTTTGGTTTTGTTTGGTGATTTCTTGGTTTCTCATAAAGTCATTAGACTCCATCTGTTCCATTCTAATTTTGAGAGAACTATTAAATTCAGTGAGCTTTTGAGCCTCCTTTTCCATTTGGCTCATTCTGCTTTTGAATGCATTCTTCTCCTCATTGGCTTTTTGAACCTCTTTTGCCAATTGAGTGAGCCTATTTTTCAAGGTGTTAATTTCCTCAGCATTTTTTTTGGGACTCCTTTACCAAGATATTGACCTTTTTTTCATACTCTACTTGCATCTTTGTCATTTCTCTTCCCAGTTTTTCCTCCACCTGTCTAACTTGCTTTTCAAAATCCTTTTTAAGCTCTTCCAAGGCCTGAGCCCACCCAACACCCCCCCTGGGGTGTCTGGGGTACTGAGGCCCCGCCCTCCACATCTTTCCCTGATGGGAAAAATACGTTGTCGTCCTCCCCATCAGATCCGAAGGTCGGGATCATTTGCATTTGTTGGAAAAAACTCTCTAAAGTCTTATTTTTCTTCCCCTTTCTAGGCATTTTCCCAGCCAGTTACTTGACTTCTGAGATTCCTTTCCACCTCCGCCTGGATCCGCCCAGCTAGTCCTTGGCCTCTGAGATTCAAATGCGCTTTCCCCGCGGCAAGCTTTAGATCTGGCGCAGGGTGGGGGCAGGGCCGCCTCCTAAGTTGGGCCCTCAGGGGCTTTCTGAAGAGACTTTCAGGAACGGAGCGTGTGGGGGCGGGGTGGGGGGCCCCGCCTGCTGTGCTCAGCTCCCTTGGGGGTTTTATTCAGAGGCGTTCAGCAGTAGAGCAGGGTGGGGGCAGGGCTGTCTCCCCTGCTCGGCTTCCTCAGGTTGGAAAGACCTTCAGTATTGAAGATCCTGCCTGCTGCTGGGGGATTCCTGAGTCCCGGGCCGTTGCCGCCTCAGCCGCCCGCCCACGCCTCTGCCTCCGCCGCTTCCTGCCCCCCGTCTCTGCCTCTGCCGCTTCCTCCCGAGGGGGCCCGCTCCCCTCCCCTAGCGCAGGCTTCTTACTGACCTTTAGCTTCTGTGGGCAGAGGGACTTTCCCAGCTGCCGGAGCTTCTCCCGGAGCTTTCCTCTCAGAAGTCTGCTCGGGTCAGCTTATCTGGGTCGCGGCCGGGGGTGGGGGTGGGGTCCGCTTTCTAGTGTGCGATGGACCCCGGGGACGGCTCTCCAGGGTTCAGTGGAACGGAAATCTCTTCCCCTATGTTTGTGCACCCCCTGCAGAGATTCAGAATTTATGGGGATCTCCGTTTACCTCAATTCCATGGGTTGTGGGCTCGGAGCTCGTGAATGTGCGTGCTTCTACTCCGCCATCTTGGCTCCGCCCCCCAAACTCATTTTCGTTAAAGGGTAGGGCTTATGTGGGGTGTGTTCTAAGTGCCCATCCCATTGGGAAATCACATCCCCCTCCACGAACCTATTGTTTCTCAATAAATAATCATGTGGCATAAAGGATAAAGACCTGGCCTCAGAAACTATCATTCCCTAAGTTTTTGAGATTCTTTAAGATTTTAATCAGGAAGACCTGGGTTCAGATGCAACCCCTGAAACATAAATGTTGACCCTATAACCCCAGGTAAGTCACAACCAGTGCTCCAAGGCAATTCTCTAAGGTTACAAGTTGCAGAATGGTTAGCAAACTGGGTTGGTAGAGAGCTTTTTCACGAGTTTCAAACACTTTTGGAATAATAGGTCTAAACAAAAGAAATGAAAACAAAGAATATGAACATAAATTTTTTTTAAAAGTCTCAGTTTCATGAATTACCTGGAGTGGGTTTTTGCTTTAGGCATAGAAATTTAGGAATGAAATATGCTTGCTAATATTTATATAGCATTTTATTATCTCATTTGCTCTTCATAACAGCCCTGTGAGGTAGGTGTGATAAAAATCCTCACTTTACAGATGAGAAAGGTTAAGTGATTTGCCCCATGTTGTATAGCTAGTAATTGTCTGCAATAGGACTATGGACTCAAGTCCTCTTGATTTCAAGTCCAGCCTCCATCCTCTATACCATAAACACCTGGCATGTGAGTACACATACACATATATATATACACACATACAACTATCTATGTGTTTGTGTGTGTGTGTGTATACACACACACACACACAAACACATACATCATCCCTAAGGCCGTTTCAGGATCTAAAGCAAATCAAGGATGAAAATAAGTTTAATTTAAAATGTTAGGCAGGGATGGTGTAAGTACTGATATACTTCAAATGACCAAGTTTAGAGTACTCCAATGATACTGGGAAGTGATGGGGGGAGGTCTTTCTACAAGATAGGGAAAGGAAAAATGAAGCCACCAAAAGCTGAATAAACAACAGATTCAGAGAAGAAGCAGTGTCACATTTTCTGAAATGCCCAGACGTGGTTCTCTGGTCCAAGTGCACACACATCTAATCCTCCAGTTGCCTTTCACTCCATTACTGTTTGATTTAAAAGAATCTCTTCTGACAAGAGCACTCCTAATCTTTCTTCCCCCTCTTCTCTTCTCAAAAGTACTAGTGAAAGCTTTGACTTTTAATCTCAAAGACAAGAAGAGTGTTCTTTTCAGATCCACATGTCCGTATCCAAGTCTGTCAGCCAGGGAAAAGAGGGGAGGGGAAGGGTGGCTTGGGAGGGGCCTTTGACTTTGGAGAAAAGTCCTGATAACGATCAGGCTTCTCCTGTCTGGTTGAAAGGCTTCGTGTTTTATTTGCTGGGTTCTGTAGGCTGTATTTGGGGCCTCCTTTTCTCTTCATTTCTGTCAGGATATGTACTTTAATTTCACCCTCCCCTGCCCAGCCCCACCCCAATTCCTTGACTTCTTGGAGCCCCCATTAAAAAGCAAAGCCAGTCACTCCCACAAAACAAATAACCCATAAATGGGGATGGGAGGTGTCTACCTACTACTCACTTCCCTTCACTAAGGGCAGACTCAAATTACTTTTCCCCATTAGAGTTTGTGGTACTTGTCCCAGGTGCCTGAATTCATAGTCCATAGATTGAAAGCTAGAGGAGATCTTAGAAGCCTTTACACATGTGAAAACTGACGACCCGAAAGTTCAAGTCCCACAGCATCAGAAGTGGGATTTTACCTAACTCCTGGGACTCTAGGGCCAATGTTCTTTGCACCAAAATTAATAGCTCTATAACAGAAGAAGATTAGATATTTGAAGGACTTGAAAATATAGGTAGTTGATGTCTCTTACTTGTCCTAGAACAATTCACATTCAAATGCAGGAAGGGTCAATATCAGCCTTTTTTTTTTGACTAATCCTACTCAAAAGTCCTATCTGAGCAACATATTTGAGAATTAGCTACTTGGGCACTGGCGGGTACCTTGCTCACCCAGCAGGTCAGGTGTATGTAGAAATACAGGTATACACTTTTCGTACAGATTGAGCCAGGCACAGGGAAGGTTGTGGGATAAGGTAGGCATCTGGATAACAGATAAGGTACACATGATGGCTAAAAATTGAATCCATCAGAGCAGATATATAACTAGAGATTATATGCCCATGGCAAGCACTGAACATCCTCTCAAATCAGCATTTAAGACAAATTAAGAGTGGGAGAAAACATGAAGTTTACTCTCATCACATTTGACTAAAGGAAGGAATAAAATGCACACTCATTTTGGTATGAAAACCTATCTTACAGTACAGGAAAGTGGGGGAGAAGGAGATAAGCAGGGAGGGAGGGATGATGGAAGGGAGGGCAACGGGAGGAGGGAGCAATCTGAAGACAACACTCAGGGAGGGACAGGATCAAAAGACAGAATAGAAACAATGGGGGGCAGGATAGGATGGAGGGTAATTCAGTTAGTCTTACACAACATGACTACCAGGGAGGTCATTTGCAAAACTACACAGATAGGGCCTATATTGAATTGCCTGCCGTCCCAAAGGGAATGGGTGGGGAGGGAGGGATGGGGAGAAGTTGGAACTCAAAATTTTAGGAACAACTGTTTAGTATTGTTGTTGCTACTAGGAAATAAGAAATACAGGTAATGGGGAATAGAAAGTCATCTGGCCCTACAGGACAAAAGAGAAGATGGGGACAAGAGAAGGGAGGGAGGATGGAAGAGAGGGCAGATTGGTGATAGGGGAAATTAGAACACTTGGTGTATTGGGGTGGGGGGGAGGGGACAAAGGGGAGAAAATTTGGAACCCAAAATTTTGTGAAAATGAATGTAAAAAGTTAAATAAATACATTTATATTAAAATAAAAAAAAAGAGTGGGAGAGAAACCCCAGGAAGTAAGGCACAGGGAGCAGACCCCTTGGATATCTTAAGAGGAGTGGAGAGAACAAGATGATTCTCGAATAAAGTTACTGGGGTAGTAAAGTTTCTATTTTAGCTAGTTATTCTTGCTAATTAGGTCCTAAAATTTGTCATTATTATGCTGAAAGAGATAGATTGTTAGTACCCTCTAAATTTTTGTACTCTGGAACATAGCCCTGATTGCCCTACCCTAGTTATGGCTCTGTCTCTGAGTAAAAGATGTTTTGGGACTTTTCCCTGAATCCAACTCCAGTATTCTCAAAAATAAGGACACTGGGGAGAATCTCCCAGTAGTAATGATTCACCAAGTGTCAACCCCAGGATCCCAAACAATTGCACATTTCTGACCCACAGTCCAAACTCACAGCAGTAAACACACATCTGACATCTTTTCCAATTTCCCACAGGCAGTGACCAGAATAGAATCTGAGTCAAATGCTACCTTTGAAAATTCGAGAAACTTAGGAATAGGACATAAAATTTAATGGAGAACAAGAGGAAGGGGAAATGAGCCACTGGTTGGAGAAGATAATTAGAAGCAAGAAATTCTGGGTTATATTGGGCCTTAAAGGAAGGGGTAGATGATACTTGGTGGTTCCCTCTAAGTCTTTACAATAAATTTATTGATGATTCAGGTTTTTTGCATTGTTTGGCCTTCCACTTCTAAAAGTTCTCAAGATCGTGATTTTGGTTGTTCCATATTTTAAGTCCTCCAGCCAAAGATTGGTTAAAAACAGGAAAAGGATGAAAAAGTTAGATCAGCTAGTTTTGCATCTAATGCCTAAGCATTGATGATGGAGTAGTTGGAAGAAGTTGACTGACATACCTGTATAGCTGTTGTCCATTTTATTCCTATCTTCTACTACTATGACAAATTAATAATTAGACATTTGCCAAAGTAGATTCCCTTTAATTAGAAAATGACTAATTAAATTGTGGTACCTGATTATTGCTGCACCATAAGAAATGATATATATGAGAAACTCAGAGAAACATAGGAAGACTTATATGAACTGATGAAGTAAACAGAGCCAAGAAAGCACCAAATGCTAAATGCATGAAAAAAATATCAAAATTACAAAGTGGAAACCACTGTAATTAAAATTACTAATCTTGGCCACAAAGAAGAGAAGGAAAAAATACATCCTTTGCTCTAGTATGGATGTGGAACCTTGCATACACCATTATATTCTATAGGGACATTGATTAATTTCAACTTTTTTCTTTTTTTTTTCGTTGTTGTAAGAGAAGGCTTGACAAGTAGCAGAGGGGCTAGGAATATGTTTGTAAATTAAGGTGATATAAAAATCAAAGATATTAATAAAATATTTTCTTTTTAAAAGTTTGAATTAAAAGGTTTGAATATTGTCATGACTATAGACAATCCTCACTACCTCACACATGAATTTTTGCAATTATCTGTCTCTAAACTATCTTAACAATCTAACCTTTCTAAAAACTACTTTTTTCCCTTGCCACATTCAAGTTTGGGGAAATTTTAATGGCGACTGATTGTCTAATAGTAGAATAAGCAAACCTTTGACATAGGGCTCTGACATCTGGTTCAGGAGGTGGCTCTTTCTCCGTGCAGTAACCACCATCTCCACACTCCTCCTCTGATCCTCCATCAATCTGTAACGCTATGTGACATAATCACCCTTGGGCTACCACCACAGGGTTCCACCATTCTAGCACCATCCTCCTCCCCCCTTCTCTCCCTCAACTATTTTTGCCACCAGTGAAAGAATTCCTAGATACAGATCTGTCTACAGAAACAAATCAAAACTCCCCTGTTAGGAATTCAAAGCCCTCCACCACATGCATCATCTTATTTATCTGAGCTTACTCTCTGCTACTGCTATAGATTCTCTCAAAGCTTACTCAAGCCAGGCTTCATACTGATTTCTTTACTGACTCTTGGTCTGACCCCTAACACACACACACACACACACACACACACATACACACACAATGATGCCTTGGATTTGTTCATCCCTGCCTAAATCCGTATAGAATTCCTCCTACTTGGTTGCATATTCATTGCTAGCATTGGTATTAGGAAAGCAGCCTAAGTGAATAGAGAGTTCATTTAACAGTAAGAAAGACCTAAGTTCAAGTCCTCCCTAAGAGACAGCCTACATGTTTGACCTTGATTAGGTTACTTAGACTCTCTGGGACTCAAAAAACTCCCTGGCACTATAAATTGCAAAGTAGGTGCTGTCATGCATTGTTAGAGATATTTCCTCCCTTAGATTTCTCTATACCACTGGTTTTCAAAGTGTGGCTTAGGATCCTCTTTGGGCCTCAAGACCCTTTCAGAGGAGTAGCTCTTTTCATAATAACTAAGACATTTTAATTTCTAATATGTAATGTCCAAAGCTATAGCCCAGATAAAGAAAATTCAGGGGAGGGCAATCCTCAATAATTTTTAAGAGTTCAAAGGCATCTTAAAACCAAAAAAGTTTGAGAACTGCTGATCTCTACCTTTGAAATTATAGGTCACCCCCCCCAAAAAAAATGTTACTATTATTCCCCATATTTGAT
Source organism: Bettongia penicillata ogilbyi (assembly GCA_023548195.1). Classification (NCBI taxonomy): domain Eukaryota; kingdom Metazoa; phylum Chordata; class Mammalia; order Diprotodontia; family Potoroidae; genus Bettongia; species Bettongia penicillata. Next base: position 93,928 of record JAJHZJ010001096.1, read on the forward strand.
GTCATATCACATCTGTCAAATTGGATAATAATAATAATAGCTAGCATTAACATGGCATTTGAAGATTTGAAAAGCACTTTACAAACATTATTGTATTTCATCCTCACAACAGAATCTGAAAATGAAGAAACTGGAGCAGACAGAAGGATCTGCCCAAAGTCACATAGCTTGGGAAGGGTCAGTAGCTGGATTTGAACTCAGGTCTTCTGTCACCGGATCCTACAGTCTTTAAGCTTAGTTCCTCATGTGTGGACCACTGTACCAGGTCAGCCACTCCTTCTATCCTTGAGTTTACTCCTTGTCCATCTTCTCACCAGTTACTTTGCCACCTGGAGCAGAAACTGTGCTTTGGAGGACTTAACCCTTTCAGCTCCAGAACACCCACTCAAAGCTTTTAAAGTTCTGATTGGTGACTGCCTCTCTTGGCCCCCGATCTCAGAGGGGGACCCCAGCCATGCTTCCCTTTCTGGATATATTTTTGCCAATTGCCTTGTCATTAATATGCCCTCTGTGCCCCACCCTCTTAGTGCCAGAATCTTAATCGATCAATACTGCCATTGCTACTGGAAAGGATGTGTTATCTACTTCCCAGGACCTCCTCAGCTAGGCTGCACCATAGTACACAGAGCTCCAAGCCGGTCATCAGAATCATCTTCATGAGTTAAAATCCAACCTCAGACACTTTGTGACTCTGGGCAAGTCACTTATCTCTGTTTGCCTCAGTTTCCTCATTTGTAAAATGAGCTAGAGAAGGAAATGGCAAACCATTCCTGTATTTTTGTGACCCAAATGGGGTCACAAAGAGTCAGACATGATTGAAGTGACCGATGCAGTCACATCAGGACCTCCCCACATACAAACCATTCCAAAACACCACACCTCCTCCCTGGATGTATTTCCTCCCTTGAGGCAAGGACAGCTACCCTTTTGTTTTTGTTTTTCTGGTGCTTGGAACAATAACTGGCATACTGTAAGTGCTTAATAAATGCTTTTTCATTTGTTTGTTTGATACTCAAATGACAGGGATGAATTTTCCCCTTTTCATTCCTCTCCCACTTAGTAGGTAATTAGTAATAATTTTTTGATGCACTACTGGGCACTAGATTTAGAATCAGAGGAAGTGGGTTAAAAGCATGTCTGCTACTCACCACTTGTGTAATCTTCATAAAGTCCCTTCAGCTCTCTTGGCCTCTGTCTGTAAAATGAGGACTAGGGCATCTCTGAACTCATCTCTGCTTCTCAATCCTTGCAATCCTATGAACGAATAAACGAAAATGGCTAACAGAACCATCTTTTCAGCCAAGAGAGTATTCAGCAAGTGTATAGAAGTGTACAGAAGGCAGAAAAAGTGGCTCACAAATGACTTTTATTCAGCCCTTGCTGTGCACATTCAAAACTAGTCAGTGCCGGGGAACTCTGTCAGACTCCTCTTTAGCCAGAGGCCAAGAGAAATCAGAAGTCTTGCTGGGAACAAGTAAAGGCAGCAGGTATTTGAGAGAAATAAAGAGCTAAGGAAGAAAGACAGTAGCTAGAAAGCCCTGAAATACCAGCCTGAGACCTCTTCCAGGGTGTGTTTTTTTTTCACTTTTTTTGTAGTCTACAATGCAACTCCAAAACACAGGTCCATGGCACCCTGCAAGCCAGCATCAGTTCGGAACCATTCAAACAGGGCCAAGAGATCAAAATGTAGACTTGTAGGAATGAGCTGCGCTCCTCTGCTCTTTCTTCTATGGGCTTGGGTGAGATCTGTGGTCACCATGGAACAAGGCTTCATTATTACAGAAGCTGACTGCTCCTTTGAGGACACCGAGGCAGAGCACCTAAGACCTTGCAAATTGATTCGTACCTCCACAGATAGAAGGCAGAAGCCAAACAAGGTTCTCTATTCATCTGAGTTAGTCCCTACATAAGTGGATTGGCTTTCTACCAATTGCCTAGCCTTATATCATCTGTCCCCTGTCTGCCTTCTCCAGACTATTTCTCTTAATCCATGCCAGCCATCTCAAATTAATTACATCCATAGGTACTAAAAGAGTGGAGAGACGTGATTGCTAAGGGGTTAGAAGTGATTTTGGAAGATTGGGGAGAACAGAAGTACAGCAGATCTGAAGAGGGCCAAATTTTCAATAAAATGAGAACAAGGTATACAAATGATGGGCCAGTGAGTTTGGTTCTGAGTCTTTGCAAATTTTAGAGCATATTATTATCAGGAAGTTTAGTAACCATCTAGAAATGGAAGCTGTTATTACAAAGGGTCAGCACAGCATGATCAAGGGACAGGTCATACCACATTAAACTCATAATGAGAGGGTTGTTTCAGTCATGTCTGACACCTCTTGACCCCATTTGGGGTTTTCTTGGCAGAGATTCTGTGGTTTGCTGTTTTTCTCCAGCTCATTTGACAGATGAGGAAATTGAGGCAAACAGGGTGAAGTGACTTGCCCAGAGTCACACAGTTAGCAAGTGTCTGAAGCTGGATTTGAACTCAGGAAGATGAGTCTTCCTGACTCCAGGCCCAGTGCTCTATCCATTGCACCACCCAGTTGTCCTAAGGAGAGAAAAATGTCATAGATATATAAATTTAAGCATGTGTAAAATAAGGAGGTTTGGATTACACGACCTCTATGGTTCCTTCCAGTTCTAAATATATGAACCTGGGAGCCTTAGTTTTATTGTTTCAGTTTCTCCTCCATTTTTTTTATTCAAGGCTATGACAACTGTAATAATAAATAATAATAATGAGAGAGAAAGGGAGAGAACATAGTAGAATAGTGATCAATGAAATCTCCGTCATATGTTGTGTTTCCTTTATCAGCTCCCCTGAAACTTAAAGAAAGCTATGTTCAGTGTTCACCTGTAGAAATGTTATCTTCCTAATTGCCAGAGAATTATAACTTTGTCCCTCTCGATTTCTTTTTCATTTTGTTTATTTTTCTCACTTCTACCTCTTAGAATTCCTGATTTGCTTCAAGACCCAAATCAAGGTTGCCTTATTCAGGAGACATTTCCCAGTTCTCTTCCTTTGCCAAAGTTACTTTCATATCCATTTTGTGACTGTCTGTATACATGCCTATTGTCTCTCCCATGAGAACAAAAGCCTCTGAAGTTAGGGACAGTGCAATTATGTCTGTGCCTTGCACAGTTACTGGTACATAGTAGATAGGTAATAAATGCTTGTTAATGGAATCTATTGTCTTTCTCTATATTGTGTCTAATTTTGTGCACCTCTACAAATCATTTTTAAAGAAGATGGGTTGAGAACACACACACATACCCACACACACTCACGCATACACACATTCATGCACACCTACCCAAAGTGAAAGAAGCAAGCCCCAGCGAATTCTGTCCTCTGATTCAGGGACAACACGCCCTGGGGACCACATTAGGCTTCTCCTGTAATCCATAGAGTATGCTCCATATACACTTCATGGACCACAACAATATTTCTTTTCAAACAGTCCTTCATTGTGAAAGGAAGTGGCAATGTTTAGAGTTTCTGTCTCAGGTGACTCTTGGGCTTTAAAGGAGACAGAAGAGGGAAAGAGGGGAAAGATGGAAGACCTCCCATTTGAAGCTTCCAGTTTCTCACTTCTTTACTGATCTATTGACAATTGACCTTTATAAAGACCAGAATAATGATAACCAATATTTAAGGGTCTTATATGATCTTCATAGCAACCCTGAGAAGTCAGTGCTACTCCTATCCCTGTTTTATAGATAAGAAAACTGGCGCTGAAACAGGGGGAGTGATTTGCCCGTGCTGACGCAACTATCATTTGTCCGAGATAGGATTTGAACTCAAGTCTTCCTGACCCAACCCTAATGCCCCAACCACTCTGACCCCCAACTACTATCTCAGCTTCTATTTTTTCAACGTCTAAATTCAGTGGCAATGTCTGAGATCTTGCCCTGATGACTCCTGTTTGATACCTCTGGGTTGGTCACAAACCTCCTCCCCTTTAGTTTCCACCCCGAATGTTTCCAGAGAACCCAGATCCCCAGCAGATACCACATTCTTCTCAGTTCAGTTTGTTTGACACGTTTCAAGCAGGCTTGAGAAAACATTACCAAATTGAAACTCATGTTCATTAATGATATTCATATTACCTCCTACTCCCGTTTTTTAACATGTTGCTTCTATTTGATCTAATTACCATTCTTAGCATGATTAATCACAACATTTTTGTGGGGAGTTGGAAGCATCAGATACTTTTCCACATATGGAGTTGATTGTAGCTCTGCACAGGGCCTATATATCCTCCTTATGGCTCTAGGTCAAGATGAGCCGTAAAATAGCTGTTTCATCTGGAATACTTTCCTGATAAAAAAACAAGAGTACTGCTTGTCATAATTGCCTTAGGACTGCATCCTAAAATCTCCTCTCTTAAGCCTCTCCTGATCACTGGCTATTTCCTCTCTGCATTTTCTTCCCTCTTCTTTGGGGGCCTTAATTTTCAGGTCTGCTCCTTCCCATCCCTGGACTCCTGCCTTGTAATAACAGAATGGCCTTTGGCTCATGCTGCTCTGCTAATGGTCCCCACTGGGACTTCAGAGACAAACTGCCATTGTAAGGGTTTACAGACAAAAATCTCCACCAAGGCCTCAGACGTTCCTCTTGTGGTCAAGGCGAGAGGTAGGAGGCTCCAAAATTTGGGGTTTCTAGCTCTTCATTTGGTCTATGAGGTCTTCCCAGGAGGCCTTAGCCTTTTTTTCTTTTCCCAAAGATTTCCCAGTTTTTCTAAAACCACATTTTTCTTTTCAGGTTTTCAGGGATAAGTCAGACAAATTCAGGCCTACCTAAGAATATTCAGCCGTAAATCAGGACCCCTAGGATCATAAATTTAGTGTCTTAGAATCTATCAAGTTCTATTCTTTACATGAAGAAATTCAGACTAAAAGGTTAAATGGTTTGTCCGAGATCATACAGCAAACCAGCTATAATGTGGCAAGATTTGAATACAGATCTTCATTATTCCAAGAGAAAACATTCTTCTTTACATCATGCTGCCTCCAGTCAATGGGACAAGCTATAACAATTTTTATTAGGCACAAGAATGAGGGAAAGTGGACTTCCTTCACTTTTTAAACAGTATTACATCAAATCACAGAAACACAAGAATTTTTTAGTTGAAAGAGACCCCAAAGCTTTGCCAGTCCAACTTACTCTACAAAAATGAGTCCCCATGACAATAGCCCTCAGAAGTAGCCATCTGGCTTCTGCAAGAAGATGTACAATGAGGAGGGCCCATTCTATTCCACAACAGCTCCACTGGTTAAGGAAGGTTGTCTTGATGTCTCAATATACATGCTTACAAATTCCAATCACTGTTCCTGGTTCCGTCCTCTGGGGTCAGGACATGCCAATATCATATAAGGAATAATTTATGACAATTTCTCATCTGTCAATGGACACTTATTAAGTGCTTACTGGATGCCAGGCACCATGTTAACTGCTGGAGATCCAAGTATAGTGAATTTGCACAGTGGGCTTGGATAACAGACAACAGGGTGTATTCAGACATTCTGTAACTGAAATCTTTCTGACTGGCTGTGGAGCTAGAATTGGGGCATTCAAAAGGGAAAGAGGAGGGAATAAACATTTATAGAGTGCCTGCTGTGTACTAGGCTAAACTCTTTACAAAAGATTTATCATTTGATTCCCACAATAACCCCAAGAGGTATTATTATTCCCATTTTTCTCCTCCATTATTATCCTCATTTTTTACAGTTAAGGAAATTGAGGCAAACAAAAGTTAAGTGACTTGCCCGAGGTAACACAGCTAGTAAGTGTCCGAGGCCACATTTGAATTCAGGTCTTCTTGACTCTAGGCTCAGCACTCTTTCCAACCAATTGAATCTCTTAGTCTGATTATTTCTAGCCCAGATGGAGTTTAAGAAGGAAGACAAGTTGCTGTGGGTCTGTGGGGGGTAGAAGAGCCTCTAGTCCTCTCTCACCTAGGGCAGGTCTGAAGTCAAGGGGGCTTGACCCTGCTGTTGCTTCAAAAGGTCAAGATGTCAAACTAACAGAAGTCTGTAAGCCAGAATCCTTGCTGGGTTTTGCAGCCAAGGGTGTCAGGAGGTGGGAGGATTTGTCCAGTGGCCTATGTTGCATTTGGAAATGAACTTGATTCCATCAAAGAATCTGTTTTATGATCAAGGACACTTTCCCCTAGAAGCCAGGTGGTGAATACTGAGAAGGTTTGTTCTTCAGTCCTTGTTAAGGTTTAAAGTAAATATCCCTTTGTAAAAGGCTAATTGATGTTAATTGGTTAAATAGATATTAATTATTAGTGACTAAGGGGGAGGGTGGGGCCAGGAAGCACACTAGAATAGGGGCTGGGTACCTAAGTGGTTTTATACTAAAAGATTTAACCAGAGGAGTAGCAGCAGCAGCATTTGTGGGTTGGCCGTAGCTGGACCCCCAATCATAGAAATATAATTGAAAGGGACCGCTGAGGTATCTTGTTCAGTCATTTTTTTAGTCATGTCTCACTCTTTGTGACCCTATCTAAGGTTTCCTTGGCAGAGATCCTGCAGTGGTTTGTCATTCCTTCTCCAGCTCATTTTATAGATGAGGAAACTGAGGCAAGCAAAGTTAAGTGCCTTGCCCAGGTTCACACAGCTAGTAAGTGTCTGAGGCTGGATTTGAACTCAGGAAATGGGTCATCCTGACTCCAAGACCAGAGCTCTATCCATTGCATGACCCAGTTGCCCTTGAGGTATTTAGTACTTCATTTTACCTCTCATTTTACAGATGAAGAAACTGAGGAACAGAGATGTTAAGTGACTCACTCACTTCCCATCACACAGAGAGTGAATGACAGAAGAGGAATTCAAACTCAAGTCCAATGAGTCCCCATTCATCTGTCTTGTCACTTCGCAACATTGCCTCCCCAAGCAATCAAGAAGCTTGATTGACTTCAGGCAACAAATGATCCCAAAGGCAGCAGGGCCATGAGCTTTTCACCATGAATGAGTGTGGAGACAGGGAGCAATGGAAACAAGAGTCTGTGGAAGCAGCTCTAGAGATGGAAATGGGCCATCAAGTCCAACTGCTTCCTTTTCAATAGATAAGAACACTGGGGCACTTCAATTTTCAGTGCCTGTTTTTAAGGACAAAACAGCTAAGTGATTTGGTGTTCCAAGGTCATACAAAGAGCAAGTAGTAAAATCAGGATCTGAACTAGGATCTTCTACCTTCTGAGTCAAGGCTCTTCCTTCCCAGTGGACCATGTTGCAATGGACCACACCAAGAGCCGTAGGAGACAAAATCATTCATTCCCTGGTGGGCACAGTTTCTCAGGACTATTTCATTTTGGCGCGGGTTTAAGAGAGGGTTGCCTGCAACATAAGAGTACTTCATTTTTTTCTTTGCTTGGCTCCTAGTAGGTAATTGAATGCATATTAATTGATTGACTATATAAGGTAGATGGCATTGAGGTTGCAAGGAAGAGTGTACTTATATTTGGGCTGGGGGAGAAGAGGAAAGAGTTGAGAATGGGTTTATTGTTTCTTCTGTTATTTAGTATTTGGTCTCAATTACATCCTGCGCTATTGTACTTATAATTCCTGCCTGGTCTATTGCTAGAAAACGCACTGTATGAGAGTACAAGCTAAATGTTATACTTATGTTGAACTCAAGTAGCAGTGGGACTCCATAATTGAATGGGATTCCCATTACATTCATAAGAGATTAACTAGGAAGCTTGGGGGCTGGAATGTTCTGATTAAGCTTTTTGGTTGACTCAGGATTAACCTGAAACCCCTTTTGGTTTCAACTCTTGTTGAAAATCTTTCAAAACTGTCTGAGTCCACTTTCCTGTTTTTAATAAGCACAGTTTAGTAAGAGTAATTGCATTTTTCTTTTTTGGATGACTGAGATTCTTGTAGTGCCTCAGGGTCATCATTCTGAATAAGAATTCTTACTGTAAGATACCATAGCTGTAATAGGTGTAAAGGGTTGAGCTAAATATATGTCAACCTCAGGGTGTGCCCTGGGGATGGATTTTAAAAATAAATCTTATGTATCTCCTTACTATTCTTGTCATTTGCCTTTTTTCTCTTTCTAAAAGTTGAGAACTAGAGAAAACTCCCATTTAATTCAGGACACTGACTGGTTGGATTGAGATATGTAGAGGTTTCATTTATGTATCATTTATAACTAAGTTATAAATAAGGTCCTTGAGGAGAGGACTTGTGATTTAGTCCATTTATGTATTGCCAAAACCTAGTACATAGTAGATACTTCATAAGTATTTGTCAAGTGAATGAATAAAACACATGCTCCTACATTAGGATTCACTATAACACTGCCTTTAAGGTTCCTGTAATTGGAAAATCTTAAAAGAAACTACCCTAGAGTAAAACTGCTTATTTCCTTCCTTAACCCCTTTGTCTTCTTCAGGGAATCTCCTATGGGAAACCTTTCATAACCCTGAAAGTTTTCTCCTTTCTCCTCAAATTACTTAGTATTTTCAACTCTATAAATGGCATGCTCTTTCATTACAATATGAATTCCTTTTTTCTTTCGGTTTAATGTTTATTTATTTATTTTTAGATTTCAACATTCATTTCCACAAAATTTTGAATTCCAATTTTTCTCCCCATCTCTCCCCTCCCCCCACCCCATAACACCTTGCATTCTGATTATCCATTCCCTCCATGTGCTCTCCTTTCTATCACACCCCACCCTTCCCTTATCCCCATCTTCTCTCTTTTCTTGTAGGGCAAGATAGATTTCCATACCCCATTACCTGTATTTCTTATTTCCCAGTTGTATGCAATAACAATTCTCAACACTCACTTCTAATATTTTGAATTACAACTTCTCTCCCTTCCCACCCATCCCCAATGAGAAGGCAAGCAATTTAATACAGGCTACATATGTGTCATTTTGAAAAAGACATCCATAATAGTCATGTTATGTAAGACTAATTGTATTTCCCTCCATCCTACCCTGTCCTCCATTTATTCTATTCTCTCATTTGACCTTGTCCCCTCCCAAAAGTGTTTACTTCTAGTTACTCCCTTCTCCCATTTGCCCTCCCTTCTATCATCCTCTTAATCCCACTTGTCCCCTTCTCCCCTACTTTCCTGTAGTGTAAGATAGATTTTCATACCAAATTTAGTGAGCATGTTATTCCTTCCATAAGTCATATGTGAAGAGAGTAAGCTTCACTTTTCCCCACTTTTCCCTTTTCTCCTCCATTGAAGATTTTTCTTATCTCTTTTATGAGTGACAATTTGCCCCATTCCATTTCTCCCTTTCTCTTCCCAGTATATTCTTCTCTCACCCCTTAATTTTATTTTTTATAGATATCATCCCTTCTGATTCAGCTCAACCTGTGCTCTCTGTCTATATGTGTGTGTTTGTGCGTGTGTGTGTGTGTGTGTGTGTGTGTGCAATCCCTCCATCTACCCAAATACTGAGAAAAGTCTCGAGAGTTACAAATATTATCTTTCCATGTAGGAATGTAAACAGTTCAACTTTAATGAGTTCCTTTAGACTTCTCTTTCCTCTTTGTCTTGATTCTTATATTTGAAAGTCAAATTTTCTATTCAGCTCTGGTCTTTTCAACAAGAATGCTTAGAAGTCCTCTATTTCATTGAAATTCCATTTTTCCCCTGAAGTATTATACTCAGTTTTGCTGGGTAGGTGATTCTTGGTTTGAGTCCTAGTTTCTTTGACTTCTGGAATATCTTATTCCATGCCCTTTGATCCCTTAATGTAGAAGCTGCTAGATCTTGTGTTATCCTGATTGTATTTCCACAATACTGGAATTGTTTCTTTCTAGCTGCTTGCAATATTTTCTCCTTGACCTGGGAACTCTGGAATTTGGCTACAATGTTCCTAGGAGTTTCTCTTTTTGGATCTCTTTCAGGAGATGATCTGTGGATTCTTTCAATATTATTTTGCCCTCTGGTTCTCGAATATCAGGGCAGTTTTCCTTGATAAATTCATGAAAGATGGTGTCTAGGTTCTTTTTTTGATCATGGCTTTCAGGAAGTCTTATAATTTTTAAGTTGTCTCTCCTGGATCTATTTTGCAGGTCAATTGTTTTTCCAGTAAGATATTTCATATTATCTTCTATTTTTTCATTCTTTTGGTTTTGTTTTATAATTTCTTGGTTTCTCATAAAGTCATTAGCTTCCATCTGCTCTACTCTCATTTTTAAAGATATTTTCTTTAGTGAGCTTTCAAACATCCTTTTCCATTTGGCTAATTTTGCTTTTGAAAGCATTCTTCTCCTCACTGGCTTTTTGAACCTCTTTTGCCAATTAAGTTAGCCTATTTTTAAAGGTGTTATTTTCTTCAGCCTTTTTTTGGGTCTCCATTAACAAGCTGTTGGCTCGCTTTTCAAGCTCTTCCATGGCCTGAAACCATTATATATTTATTTTGGAGGTAGTGGATGCAGAAGCCTTGACTTCCTCTGACAGTATGCATTGTTCTTTCTCATCAAAAGGATGGAAGGAAATACCTGTTCACCAAGAAAGTAACCTTCTATAGTCTTATTTTTTTCCCTTTTTGGGGCATTTTCCCAGTCAGTTACTTGACTTCTGAATCCTTTGTCAAAAGGAGGGTTCCAGTGCTCCTCCTCACCCCAGAACCATGCTCAGGGCTGAGATTCACATCAACTACTCAATTCCCCCAAGGGCTTTAGGCAGAGTGCTTCACAAATGGACGCTGCAGCTGCTGCCACCACTACCACTACCATTACCTAGAGCCAGTACTGGGGGGGACTCTGCTCCACTCTCACCCAGTTGGGAAAGACCTCTCACTGACCTTTGAAGCTTTCTTTGGTGCTTGTGGGTTGAGGGATCTGAGACCCTCTTCTGCTACTGGGGATTCTGCCCTGGAAGCCTGTTCTGGTCCTGCTCCTTCCAGCGCTGGTGCCACATGACCAAGGCTGGGCTCCGCTCCATGTCCTGAGTAATACACCTTTCCTGTCAGCCTTCCAGGTTACCTTTGACCGGAAATCTCTTTCACTCTGTCATTCTGTGGCTTCTGTTGCTCTAGAATTTGTTGAGAGTCATTTTTTTACAAGTGTTTTATGGGCTGTGGGGGAAGAGCTAGAGTATGTGTGTCTTTTTACTCCACCATCTTGGCTCCACCCCATAATATAAATTCCTTGAGGACAGGGACTATTATTTTTTTATATCCCCAATGCCCAGCACAATGCCTTGTATATAATAAGCACTTAACAAATGTTTATTGGACTGGATTGGATCAGATATGATTTATCTGATCACTCAGGTTTAAAACCTCCCTTCTTCATTTTCTGTTGGTCACGAATCATGTCTATTTTTCCCATGAAACATCCTCTATCTGTCTCTTCCTCTCCATTCAGCTGCCACCACTCTTGCTGAGGACCTGCCAGCCTTGCATCTATACTATTAAAACAGTGTCCCCTTCCAATTCATCCTTCAAATTGCTGCCAGATTAATCTTCTTTAAATACTCCTTTTGCCATATCACTGCTCTGTCTAAGAATCTTCAATTATGGTACTCCTTAGCTGTATCAGATCTAAAAATCTCTGTCTGTCTTTCAAGGCTCTCTAAGAACTCATCCTATCAACTTTATTTCTAACTACTCCCCAACATTTCACTTTTCACTGTCCAATGAACATGCCAAGAGCCCCCCATATTCACAGAATCAGGGAATCTTGGAGTGGAAAAGAACCTTAATGACCATCTAGTTTACTCCATAGTTGAACAAGTAGCCCCACAACAAATGCCTAACAAGTAATCATACAGACTTTATTGAAGACAAGTGACCCCCAAGCTCCTAAGCCATCCCATCATCCTTCTTAATATCCTTAAGTTTTAGAAAATTTTCCCTTATAACCATTTAGATTTGTCTCCCTTTAGCTTTCACCCATTGCTCCTAGTTCTTACCTCCCCAGACAAGTGGAATAAATCTGTCAGCCCTTCAACTATTTGAAGACATATACTATGTCCTCGTTAAGTCTTCTCCAGGATAAGCAGCCCTGCTTTCTTCAGCTGATCATCCTATGACATGCATTGAGAACCTTCACTATCTTGGCTGTCCTCTTTTGGATGCTCAAATATGGCATCCAGAGCTGAGTGCAAATCTCCAGATATAGCCTGACCTAGAGCAGAAGTAAGTACAGTGACCTCCCTTGTCCTTAACATTAAGACTCTCTTAATGCAGTCTAAGCTTGCACTGTATTTTTTGGCTGCCTTAGTTGACTCATATTGAGCTTGCAGTCTGCTAAAGCCCCCAGATCTTCTGCAAATAAACAACCACCCAGCATGCCTAGCTTTAACAAGTTAAGTTTTTTAATCCCGTTGTAAGACTTTCTCCTGATTAAATTTCATCTTACAAGAGCCCTATCCTATGATCAGTTTTTGAATCCCATCTTTCATTGTTTGCTCTCCTTCCCAGCTTTGCACCATCTGTAAACTTGATAGACACACTCCTCTAACTCACTGCACCTGGAATGTCCTCATCCTTTTCTCTTACCAGTCCTAATTGTATTCATATTGTTCTGACCCCTTTCCCAGCAACTCTAGTCCTTCATCTAAACTCTTCTAGTACTTACCATCTGGACCAAATAAGGTAGAACTTAACAATAGCCTGCCTTGAATTTTTTCACCATTTTATGTGCATTAATCTGGCCTTTCTTCTGTAGTATAAATGCCTTATGGACTGGAACTCTGTCTTGTAATTCTTCTGTTTTCCCCACCCGGTCCCCCAAGGCTAAACACAAACTGTTGATGGATTGATAGTACAAAAAAACTTGAGAATTTTTTTTAGGTGATATCAAATGAATTTTCTTCTGATGTCCTTTTGTGACAGTTTCTCTGTTCCTCATTTATAGCACTCTCCCATTCCTGTGTTTTAACCCTGAATTCACATGCTCATGTGCCCATCCCCCATGCCCAGAGTACCAAAGAAAAGAGTTTGTGTTTGATCTTGGGAGTAATCGAGAGGCCATTGAAGCTTATTCAGCAGGAACCTAATAGTAATACACGTTTAGCAACTGTATGGAATATAGATATGAGAAAGAAGAGACTCGAGGAGGGGAGCAATTTAGGAGAATATTGAAATAATACATGTAAGAAATGATGAGGGTTTGAATGAGGGAACTGGTTATGTGAGTGAAAAGGAGGGAATAGATGCAAAAATGTTGTAATGGCACAATTGACAAGATTTGCCAACTGACTGGATTTGTGGGGTGAGGGAATGCAAGCGGGAGATGACTGAAGTGATAAACCCACAAGAGCAGAAGGATGGGGTGCACTTGAAGAAATAGGAAGGTTAGGAAAAGGCACCGGTTTGGGGAGAAAAACAAGGAGTTCTGGTTTGGACATAGTGAATTAGAGGAAATCCATGGGATGTCCAACTGGAAATGTCCAGTAGGTACTGAGTGATGCCAGGCTAGAGCTGAGACCAGGACTGGGTATGCAAACCTGCAAGTCATCCGCATAAAAATTAGGAAGGACCCCTTAGGAGCTGAGCTAAGTTCAGAGCTAACCAAACTGCCCTCAAAGTCTCTTCTGAAGTTCTGGCCGTCTGTGATTCCATGACCTAGGTAGGTAATCAAGGGTTACTTTTCTTATTCTCTTTTCCTTTTTTTCCATTATTTAATTACACTAATATATATTTATAGAATAAAACAAGCATGTAAAAGGATTATTTAAAGAATCAGAGCTTATAGAACTGGAGAGGAGCTAAACAGTCTTCTAACTCAAGCTTTTCCTTTTGCAGATCAGGAAACTAAGTCCCAAAGGTTAAATGACTTTTCCAACTTCTATTAGGTAACTAACTCTGAGGCAGAATTTGAAGCCAGGTTTCTGACTACAAAGTTAGTACTCTTTCCAGTTTCCCTGAGGAAATGAATGCACGTTGGAGAGCCGGAGAGAATCCCTCTCCCTTTCTTCCTCCTCTCCACTCCCCTCTCCTTCCCTCCCTCTCTTTCTATGTATGTGACTCTGTATCTTTCTGCCTGTCTCTGTCCCTTTCTCTGTGTGTGTACCCTCTCTATCTCTGTGTTTTTCTGTCTCTGCCTGTCTCTGTCTCTCTGTGTCTCTCTTTATCTCTATGTGTCTGTCTCTGTCTCTTTGTCTCTGCCTCTGTTTCTCTGTGTGTCTGTCTATCATGCGTGTGCATTTAGTGGGTAAGAGTACCCAAGCTCTTTGTGTCATGGAAGCCTCTTACATAAGGGTTACATTTTCTCCTTCTCTGGGCTCAGAGATCCCATCAGGAAATTTGAGGAAATGACTTCATAGTCCCTATTAGTAGAGTTAGACTAACTTCCCACTGTCAATCACACAGTTCACAAAATTCAAGGAATGTTTTACTGAGTAGATGAAGGAAAAAATAGAAGTCTCCCAGAGCTCTTTGAAAATAAAGGCTCCCTCCAGTGATCCAATTAAAGTTCAAGTATCAAGTCTTGGTCATCTCCTGACAAGGCAGGTTCCTTCTCTGCTATCACCTGCAACACCTCAATGGTTCTGGTAAGGTCAGGAAGTACTCCTCAGAAGGCTCTCCCAATAGCTCTGCATGGGCCCTGGGTTTGATATATGTCCTGGATATCACATCCAACAACAGGATTGAGCCAAATGCAAAAAAATAGATGTTTGCCTAAACACACATACCTGAAATCCTCAGTCTGTCTCAGTTTTCCCCTCCACATCTTTTAGTATTCATCCCATCATATGTACTTCTCCATTCCAGGGCAGCTAGGTGGTACAGTGGATAGAGCACCAGTGCAGGAGTCAGGAGGACCTAAGCTCAAATCTCACCTCAGACACTTGACACTCACTAGTTGTATGACCTTGGGCAAGTCACTTAACCCCAGTTGCCTCATCCTGGGTCATCTCCAGTCATCCTGATGAATATCTAGTCACTGGATTCAGATGACTCTGGAGGAGAAGTGAGGCTGGTGACCCTGCACAGTCCTCCCTCACTCAAAACAAAGTCAAGTGCAAGTCATGTCATTATTTCTCTGATGGCATGATCTTCTTTGGCAATGAAGAATGAAAACACACACACTTCTCCATTCCATCAAGCATTTCACTTTGGACCAAGATTTGTATCTCAGAGCAGGGAGTGGATCAGGTGCTAATTGGGTTAATATCTTTAAAGTTAAATGGAACTTTAGAGGCCATGCATTCCGTCACTGAGCCCTCCCCATCAGTTCTGAAAAGGAGGAAACTAAAACACAGCAGTTGTGTGATTCAACCAGGACTACACAGCTAGCAAATAACTGAGATAGAACTTGAGTGCAGGTCCTTCTGACTCCAATTTGTCGGTGTTGTTCAGATTTTCAGTGATGTCCAACTCTTCATGACTCTCTTTGGAGTTTTCTTGGCAGAGCTATTGGAGTAGTTTGCCATTTCCTTCTCCAGCTCATCTTAAAGATGAGGAAACTGAGGCAAACAGAGTGAAGTGACTTGCCCAGGGTCATATTGCTAGTAAATATCTGAGACCAGATTTCAATTCAAGTCTTCCTGATGCTAGGCCTGGTAATCTATACACTGTGTCATCATATCCAATGATCTATCCATTATACCATGCTTGCTAAACACAGTGTTTTGCACCTAGCAAGTGCTTAATAAATGTTTTTCCATTCATTAATTCATTTTCTGATCCAAACCTGGGAAAATCCATTCCTCTTCCCATCAGTTGTTACTCAGTGGGGCTCAGGGCCTTACAAGGGACAGCCGTAAGAAGTAAAGGACACTTGGATTCCTCCTTGGCATTGTATAATTTATTGTCTGACTGTGCCCTTATTTTATTTCTTCCTCCCTTTCCTTGTTATTTAGAAAGAACATAGCACAAGAAACATCAGGCCAGGAAAGGCTAAATCATCCCTGGGCAATGTCTGAATCGTAAATAGTGTGAAATGCCACAAGGCGCCTGGCTCATACTATTTATACGGGGCCGCCCGCCCCCCACAGCCCCAGCCAAAGAAGCCACTCAGAGCTTTGCTCTCCTACCACCAGACACCAGACACTAAAATACGTCTGCCTCAAAGGTCAGGGGTTCCCTCGGCTATCCTTGAGTTGAAAAACTGGCAACCTAAACTTTTAGCTACCCCCCAAGGCATAGTCTCCCATTTAACTATTTCCTTTGAGTTTTCCAGACCAATAACCAAGCAGAGGCTTTGAAAATTGTGTTAATGAGTTTCCACTGACTAAGTGGTCTAGTTGGGTGTCTTTTATTCCCCTATCTATCTGGACTTTGATCTGGCAAGGCCAGATCTTTTTAGGTAAGATTTGGAGTGTTAGCTTCCATGAGTTGGTTACTGGGTAATGCAAAGATTAACTTCAGGGCAGCTTCGGGTAAATAAAGGGGATTGATAAAGGGAAGTAGAGGTTGGGATTCATTCACAATCATGGGATCATAGATCTTGTTACTGTTTTTGAAGAGGCCCAGTGACATCATGGGTGATACCTTGACTTGCCCACGAACTGGATTTAAGTGAGGCAGAGCTAAGAAAAGACAATAGCCCTACTCTCTCCTCCAGAGCTGGAAAGGACCTCAGAGGACATCAAGTACAGCCCCCTCATTTTAGCAATAAGAAATGTGAAACCTGGAGAGGCTCAAGGATTTGTCCAAGATCACCGAGGGAGGAAGGAAAAGCATTGGGAACTGGCCAATTACAATTGCAACAATAACTGGCATTTAGGGAGCATTTGGGAACTCACCAAGTTCTTACCACCTGAAGACATCTAATTTCTCAGGTAAGTTATGGGGCTAGTATCTAAAATGAGGCCAAAACAGCCTGTATTCTACTCTCCTGTTGTAGAAGCGGAAGGTAAGCAACCATGATGGAAAGATATTCTTTCCTCTTACTCTTTAGAATAGAGGACCTTTGCTAGCCTCAACAAAGATACTGAATATTGAAAGCTCCAGAGAGGAGGCCCAAGAGGACATAATTCAACCAACAGGAGGAAGACTTAGAGCAAAAAATGCTGGGCTTGGTATTACAAAGATGAGGATTTAGATCTCTCTCGGTCTCAGGTTTCTTATCTATAAAATGGAAATAATAGTATTCTCCATAAAATTAGGGTGATTGTGAGACTCAGATAAAATAACTCTGAAGCACTATATATACATCCATTGTGGTGAACTCAAAATAAACAAAAATACTCTAACAATGAGTATTCTCCAATTATTATCCCTGACCTAGAGAACTGATAAGGTAATAGGCTGCCTTATCACTAGGGGCCGTCATGAAGAGGTTGGCTGTCACTGTTTGAAATGCTTCAAAAGTGCTCACAAGCCACTTTCTTGACCTACCCGACCTCCCAAAAATATTCATTTTTCCCCCCACCAAAAAAATTACCTTTATACATACTGACTTATGAACACTTTGTCTCATGAATAGAAGTAAATTCCTTGAAGACAGGAACTATTTCCTTTTCTGTCTCTGTATAACCAGTGCCTGGAACATAGTAGGCACTTATCAACTGATTTGGATTAGAGAACATCTTAGATACCTTCCCATTCTTTGAGTGGTGAGTCCTTTGACCTCTTCTACTCTGTTCTCTAGCTTCTTGAGAGCAGAAAATAGTGATCATTTCTGAGTGATACAGCAATGTACAAAGTAAAAACCCTAGCAGATCAGATACTGCTGGCAGAAAGATCAAATATTATCATTTGTCCAACAGGACACCTAAGAAGTGACTGATGTAAAACCACATGGCATCTTTAGGACAAGATGCAGTCATTCATTTGCTTATTTTTTTTTTCCTCTATAGCTCCGTTCTCCACAAGTCAATGACAGTCAAAACATTACAATTATCTCTGTAGGATGCAAGTATTCTTGAATTGACTGCTCCCGTATTTAGGTAACTGAATACAACTATCTATTAGTTTTCTAAAATTGTTCCTTTCATGAACACCCTCCCTGCCATGCAGCTCAGTGTAACCAGCACTTATTGCTACTATGTATCTGCTAGGTGCTATACTAGATACAGGGGATGGAACACTAAAAATGAAATCTCTCTGGCCTCATGGAGCTTGCATTTTACTGGGGGAAGCATTGTATACACAGATAAATGTAATGAGCACACTCCGATCTGCTACATCCTCCTGAGAGTTCTCAGCTACCTTGAGGGGAAGGGGCATCTTCTCTCCACCATGGATTTGAGCCAGCACCAGTTATGTTACTCTCATTTGTTAAGGGCCTATAACTGGAATCCCAGTTCCCTTTAACCATTTAATAATGATTACCTTTTTAAGTTACTTCAAGGATATAGCCAGAGTAAAGGACAAACAATTCACTCATCCCCTCAGGGTCATAATCCTACCTACACTGCCTTGAACTTGGGGAGTGAGGAGGGGGAGATCAGGTTAATAACTTGACTTATTTCCTACATAGACTACATCCTACCAACTTCATGTCCCAATATTATTGCCAGAAGAATCCTCATTTCAGCTTTTGCTGCCATGAGACCTAGCAACACTGGCCCTTCTTGCTTTTTCTCACACAAAACATTCCATCTCTTAACTATGTCTTTGCACTGGCTATCCCCTTTCTTGGAGAGCTTTCCTTTCTCACCTCCACTGTTCCCTTAGCTTCTTTCAAGCCTCAGCTGAAATTCTACCTTGTTCAAGAGACTTTTACCAATTCTCTGTTCCCACCCCTTCATCCCAGTGCCTTGTCTCTGAAATTATCCCCAATTGACACGATTTACGTTTCATATGTGCATAATTGTCTGCATGTTGTCTCACCCATTAGAATGTAAGTTTCTCGTTGAGGACAGGAATATTTTTGCCCTTCTTTGTATGTGTGGTGCTTCAAACAGTCCATGGTACTTAAGAGAGGTTGTACTAAATGCACCATGTAGTAAGCATTGAATAAATGCTTAGTGACTGACTAATTGAAAAGGGGGGAAATTGGTCATGTGTAGAGAGCAAAGGATAACAGATGGACAGTCCTAACACTGAGGTCAAGTAATGTCAAAAGTCCTAGAGGAAGCTTCCCCTTATGATATTCTAAGCCCATTGACTATGTCCCCTCTGGGAAATTTCATGGAAAGACTCAGACAAGGATCTCCCAGGTAAGAAGGTTTAAATGGAATATAACCTGTATTGTTGGAGGAAATATTCACATGGAAGGATTCACAGATCAAAGAAATATTTAAGTAACAGTATGCAATTTTTTTTGGTATATACCTTCAGTATATATTTATTTTCCTTTCAGAGAGATTTATTTTAGGAATGTTTGGGACAATAAATTCATCCTTTCTAATAACTAGGATAGGAGTTGGAGTGTGCTTTCAATGGATAATTCTCAAATAAACAACTCTCCATGTAGTCAGCATGTTCTTGGCAACTTGTAGTCTTAAAGAATTGTCTAGAGCAGAGGTCAGCAAATTACTGCAGGAGGGGCCAAATCCTGCCTACCTGCAAGCTAAGAGTGCTTTTTTCCCCCATATTTAAATGCAATAAGACTTGTAAGACCCCTGACCTAGAGAACTGATAAGGCAAATGACTTATCCAGGATCACACATCCAGGTCACAGGTTAAGGACATGACCCAACTCACACTTGGCCAGATAAGCTCTCTTAGGTCCCTTCCAGCTCCAAATGTCATGGTCCTTTAATCACAATTTTTTAGTACCCAGGCCAAGAAGTCACCCAGAGCCTCCGAGCATAGTCAGGTATATGCCAGTGAATTCCTTATGTTTCCTTAGGAGTCTGCATATCACAAAAGCAAAGCAGTCTACCCAAGAGAAATAAACACTGAAAAGAGGACAAATAGACATCTAACACTGAGATCTCCAGCACCAGTAAAAACTTACCATTGCAGCTATATTAAATTTGGAGCTAGTTATGCAACTGGAGCCTATAGGGACATCAGTTCCAAAAGCCCATGTCCAAACAAAGCTTTCTTCATATAAAAGGAAAATCTTTTCCAGGCATTCTCTTCCTGTAGACCATTAACACTGTAGAAGGTGATTGGCAAGCAAAGGGGTTATTTTCCTAAAAGAATGTTCTCATTAGTACAGTCTGTAAGTATGCACAAGAAAAAAGAAATATTCAAGGCCAGTTAGCCATGGTTCATTCTGCCTCCTGAACAGTTAACAAGACAGTGACATATTGCTGCTGGTGGTTAATCTTCTGTGGTCAGGAATCCTTGTCTGTTGTGAACGGCTGTGAATCAACTAAACTAGCTATGCCAGGATATTTAAGATGGCAATATATTTATTGATGAGGGGATGACCAGTTCAGTATTTCTGCCAGTTACCTTTATCGTCTTTATTCGATTTGGGAAATGTTTTATTTACTGACTTTAAAAGTTTCCTGTTCAAAAAGAAGATTTGTTCAGCACCGGGAGATTTTCTCATGTTTCCCTTGGCCTTCTTGGAGAAAAAAAATATATCTTTATCTTTGGATTTCCCAATGAACTCATGTACAGTTAATTCAGTGACAAAATGATAGTATTTCAAATATCTTTATGCACAGATTATATTACTTGAACCTTTTCATAAGAAAAGATTAATCGTGTAGTTTATATCACCAATTTTTATAATGAGACTAGACAGACATATGGCTAAAATATAACACTTAAGATGCAAGATGCTATATCATGAAAGCTTTTCTCTGGCTCTGCTCTTGGACTGTTTTTAATATTATTACCAATCAAGAGAGTTGAATTTATTTTCTCATTATCAGAATGAGCAATTGAGTTCAAGATAAAACCATAGCATTTAGGCTGTGCCTTCAATTAAAAAGGCCATCCTGTGGATCAAAGGAAGGATGTGTGGAGGATGGTGGAGGAGAGAAGTGGTCCTGGTAGGGAGGATAGTCAATGTGGTTGTCAGGCATTCAATGGATCTGCCTTTTGTTCTCCCTCCAGTGACCACAGGCTATGCAGATTTTCTCCTTGTCTATAATTCCTGCCCATATCCTTCTATGACGCCTCTGAACATCTACACAGTGCACTGGAGGCAGCCTTTTTTGGATAGGTAAAATGGCAGGGTCCATAGAGTGCCAAGCTTAGAAACAAGAAGAGCTAGATTAAAACCTCCCTTCTGACATTTAACAGCCATGTGACCATGAGCAGGTCCCCTAACCTCTCTGAGTCTAAGTATCCTTCTCTGTAAATTAGGGATAAGAAACTGCCTCACAACTATTTCACAGGTAATGCACATTGGACAGCTATACCACATATAAATGTCTGTTATCATTGTTACTATTTTCATGTAATATTATACATTATGTAGAATGTTGGCATAGTAACCAGGTGGTTGACTGAACTTTTTACCTTTCAACCCACTTTTATGGCAGCAAGGAGACATAGCCTTAGTGTGTGAGTTGGTCCTTTGTTGCCAAAGAAGACCGTGCCATCAGAGAAATGATGACATGACTTGCACTTGACTATGTTTTGAGTGAGGGAGCACTGTACAGGCCACCAGTCTCACTTCTCCTCCAATGCCATCTGAATCCAGTGACCAGACATTCATCAGGATGAATGGAGATGGCCCAGGATGAGGCAATTGGGGTGAAGTGACTTGCCCAAGGTCACACAGCTAGCGAGTGTCAAGTGTCTGAGGTGAGATTTGAACTCAAGTCCTCCTGACACCTGCACTGATGCTCTATCCAATGCACCACCTAGCTTAGCCTTAGTAATTCATCTTGGCAACGTAAAGGTTTCTTACATGGGGAAAGGCACAGTTCCCCTCCCCTAGATGTTGGTTGAGCATCTCATATTTCCTCCATCCATAATGCCAAATACTAGGAGATAGGACTTCCTTCCATTTTCAGGTATTGTGAGTCTTGAGAGAAAGGTGCTGAATTAGAAAATCAGAGCACCTGAATTCAAAATCCTGGCTCTTCCACATACTATTTGTATTGTCTTGGGCAAGTCACTGCCCCCACTCTGGATCTTACTTTCCTTATCTACAAGTAAATGGGTTAGATTAAATGACCTCTAAGGTCCCTTCCAGCTTGAAATCTATGAACCCATGACTTCCCTGTGCCAATACTTCTCTGTTAAGCTCTTGCAGCCACCCTCCTTCTCTAACCTGGTAACAAACTATATCCTATAACCTGGTAACAAACCAAAATGATCCATCAACAAATGTTAATTGAATGCCAGATACTATATCCTAAAGGATCTGGAAATGTATTGGGGAGGTGGGGGTGGAAACAAGACATAAACACATAGAAACATGGCTAACAACAAGAAGGAGTCTATGGGAAACACGACACAAATAGCACATGTAGCTGGACTCACTCTGCCAGAGCAAGGATAACTACATCTCAGAGTTCTAGATGTGTAAGGGTGTCTCTCTATTGCTAATGTCTGAGGCCCCCATTCTAATGTGTTCTTCCCAAGTTTAGTACCACAGTTCATTTAACCAATTAACGTCTATCAGCTTTTGCAAAGGGAGAAGTTACAGATAAAAAATGTACATCAAAGCATTGTATATTGTACAAATGTACACTGAAGAATCCTTTCTCTCCTCCTCATCTGAAGGTACTCTCTCTCATACCCACCTCTGTCTCTGGGAAAAGCAGTTTGTACATTATATTTGCCCTCCACTATATTTACTTCTTAATTCTGCATATCCTATGGATAAATCATTACACATCCCTCTTGACCTCCTTCTATCTAAAATGGGTCGTTCCTCCCCAGATCCCAGCATGGACTCCAGCTCCCAGACTGGGGGCACTTTGTATGCTGATCTTGTGAAGTTCACAGGGTCGTAACTGTCTCAATATATTCCTTCACCTACAGTAGGAAGGATGAACAAAAAGTAGCAGAAGCAGCCGCAGAGTCTTATACTCGTGGGCTACATGGTGGGGGATCCAGTGGCTTAATAATCTAATAACAATATTAATAGTAATAAAGGTCTGAGCTCTCTCTCAGATGAGGGCTTTCTGCAGTCCTTTCCACCTTACTTGGAACCAGATGGTGCAATGAATGGAGCACTGGGTCTGGAGTAAGGAAAACCTGAGTTTAAATTTGACCTCAAACACTTACTAGCTGTGTGACCCTGAACAAGTCATTTAATCTTTCTGCCTCATTTTCCTCAACTATAAAATGGGAATGATACCTCCCAGGCTGCTATGGTGATTAAATGACATAATCATTGTAAAGCACTTAGCATAGTGACTGGAATGTAGCAAGCACTATATATAAATCTTTACTATGATGGTGAAAATCATCCTCGTCATCCTCATTATCACTTGAACACAGCCAGCAGGTAAGAGCTGCTCTGGTTTCTTGAACACACACTGGTTATGGCACAGCAATCAATCAAAAGTCCATTTCTGTAATGCGTGGTGGGCGGACTGGTGCCATTAACAAACAGAATTTGTGTTCATGCTCCAGAGTTCACGTGGAAACAGAATCAGCTGCTCCTACTGCGCATGCTCAGAAGGATTGTACTTGGTCGGTCCCTTCTTACATACATACAAAAACTAGGTTAAAGCATTGAAAGGAGAGTATGAGGCTGGAGTGGAAAGGGAAGCTTAGAAGAGGTAAAATCTGAAGGCTGAGTAGACCACCGTTAGGCAGAGTAAGATTGAGAGAGCAGGGTAGGGAGAGACAAAGGTATGGGGACAAAGTGCAATTGTATGTTTGTTTGTTTGGGGGAAGGAATGAAGAGATTAATCTGGGTAGAAGGTTCTCTAGGGGATTTATTGGGGGTGAGGAGTTGGAAAGGTAATATGGGGCTATCACATCCTCTTCCTTTTCAATCCCCATCAACAGCCTAGCAAAGCCAATGGGGGAAAAATCAGGAGATACTCTGACAACATCCCATTGGGTTATCTGGTTTTCAATTCTCACTGTGCCAGACTGAGCATCAGCACACTCAAGGATAGAGGATCAGGTCTGGGGTTAGCTGTCATTTCATAGGCAAAGCTCAAGCAGGTGATGAGGGGGAGGCATAGAGAGTTGGAGGGTCTCTCTGGCTGTCATCTGTATAGCATCCTATGCCTCATTTCCCCATTCTGTTCACTGGTCATCTCTCCTTTCTCCCTGATGCAATGTATAGAAAATTTAGAAACTATGACCTCTGAGTTAGCAGTGTCTAAGTGCTGCATAATTCATTTTGACCCATCACAAGTTGTTTATACCTTGGAGATTGTAAAGCTGTGTCCAGACAAGGTAAATGCCTTTCTACATGCTTTCTATTTATTTATCACGCTGTATTCCCCCACTCAAGAGTAAGCTCCTTGAGGGTAGGCATGATTTCACTCTATACTTTGTATCCCCAGTGATTAGCAAAGAGCCTAGAATATGAAAACAGTGATAGGAACCATGTCTGTGATTTCACTAGTGTAAGGTGAAGAAACTCAAACTACTGATATCAATTGGCACCTTCTTAATAAGTTGTGTAGGGCACTGAGAAGCTCATTGAGTTGCCCAGATCACATGGCCAGTGTGGATCAATCAATCAATGAGCATTAAATGTCTACTATATGCCAGACATGGGTTCTAGGTACTAAAGATACAAAAAGGAAGGGAAGGAAAAGGAAGGGAAAAGGGAAGGGGAAAATAGAAAAGATGAAAGGGAAGAAGGGAAGGAAAGGAGAAATAGAGGAAGGGAGGAAGGAAGGAAGGAAGGAAGGAAGGAAGGAAGGAAGGAAGGAAGGAAGGAAGGAAGGAAGGAAGGAAGGAAGGAAGGAAAAGGAAGGGAGGGAGGGAGGGAGGGAGGAAGGGAGGGAGGAAGGGAGGGAGGAAGGAAGGGAGGGAAGAAGGAAGGAAAGGAGGATCCCTTTGGGATTTGACTTCAGATCTTTCTGGTAGTGGAGCCAGCTCTCTATCCATTATGCCAGGCTGCAGAATAAGTCTTTCATAACATGTTTGTTGAACTGTGTTGATTTTCTTTTCAGAGTCCAGCACAATGCCTTGTACGTAGCAAGTACTTCATAAATGTTTGTTCAGTAAAGCAAAATTGAATTTACTACATACATGTGAAGAATTTCAGAACACGAATTTTGTGAGTGCCAGGCACTGTCCTAGGTCCTGAGAACACAGAGATAAAATTGGAGCCCAAACTGACAGTTTAGCTATATGACTGGTGAACCTAGGCTTAGCATGCATGAGGCACAGGCATGCAGAGGAAGTCACAGCTTAGAAGCCTCATTGGAGAGAAACAGGAGAAAACAAATGAGAGCAGGTCTTTAATACCACATTGGCATCTGAAGGAGACACTCCACAAGCCACTGCTGAGGCGAAAGTATTTCATACAAGCTTTTTATGATCTCCATAAATTGGTAAGAGACTGGCCTCGATCACTAGCAGAATGCTGATTGAACGGGCTTTTAATGGAGTCTGTAGCAGCAGTAAAAATGCATGAGCTCGGCTAGCTTGGGCCCTGGCTCCTCTGATATATGCAGCAGTCCCATCAAATAAAAATGAAACAGGCTTGTGGCCTCCTAATGACAGTTCACAAGGCCCAGTTATCACTGTAGGCTAATCCTGAAAGGATCAGAGTGGACGGCAGAGCTCATGTTTATAGTGACCATCTATCCTGGATTTTCCAAGACAGTCCTGACTTCAAGAAAACAAAGTGTACTTTTAAGGATTAACCTTTATCAGATCATATACCCTGATTTTTTGTTTATTTAAGAAGCCAGTGTTTCCTAGAAGATGCTGGGAATAATTAATCAACTTACAGGCATTTCTTAAGCAACTGTGTGCCAGGTACTCTGCTAGACTTCCTAGTTATAAATACAAAAGTAAAATTCTCCCCTCAAGGAGCTTATATTCTACTGGGCAGACTTGTGTCCAGATAGGCAAGTACCCTCCTTTTGGAATATATCTCCCAGAAGGCTTTGAGGTCTGGACAGTGACTTCTCAGGCAGAAGAGAGGGATTTCCATACATTACTGGTTGTGGTAGAAGCAATATCCTAACCCCTCTTTCACATGAAAAAGCTAGACTAATTTTTCTTCGAAAGGTACTGAGAGATTCCTTGAAATTTTGGTGGCTTGGGGGGCTAAGGACTCAGACTATTATTATGATGACCCTTTCTCATCACCTGAGTACAAAACAGATGCAGGAGCATGCCAGGGATTTGTTGATGTCTGGTGGATCAAGATGGGAGCTTTGCTCAGTTGAATCAAACCAAGGCATTCTCTATGCCCATCCTTGTTGAATATTTGCCTGCAATGACTAAGTACAGCTCCTTTTGTTAACTGTTAAATGACCTAGAAGTGTCTCATTTTGTCTTAATATCAAACCAAAACTCTCAAGGGACTGATCTGAGTCCAGCTCAGCCAAGCACACTGGTATAAAGAAGTTTTCAAGACTAGAAAGAGAGATGTGGTAACACCAGGAAGTATCACCCTTCATTCCAGCATCAGAAGTGCCAGCTTTGAGACCTCCTCCTCCAACAGCTAGTAGAGACAAATCCATGTGAGCCAGACCCTGGAGCAGGCAGCCAAGACACATGACTTTAAGCAAACATGACTGAGAGGCAAGGACCAGCAGAGAGGAAGGCAGTTTGGGATGTACAATTTGTGGTAATCACTATATATTGTCCTTTATAACAGGAGTAAAAGGAGACTTTAAACTATGAGTTAACTGGTATAGTAATTTATAATCTCTAATCACGTAGGATTTTTTTTAAAAGAAAGTCAATTTCCAGGTTGTATCTTTTTTTTTTTAGCATAGGAGATTGAAAGATAGGAAAATGGACTATAACCTGAGAGACAGAATTTGCCTAGGATGAATGGAGTTAAGAAAATGGTTAGAATGTCAAATTTTATCATAAAAGTACCTAATGGCTTTAATGAAAGGAGATTTCCTTAGCCCTAAGGTAGCAAGGTTATGTAACAAGGACATTGAGGCGTTTTGTTTCCATAGAGAGGCTCCTTCTCCATACAAAAATGGCAGAGTCCCATGTGGGTGGGACGGTTTATGCCCCTAGTTGACCAGAAAGCTGAGTCAGGAGAACAGTTTAAGCCTTATCCACGCCAGATCAATCAGATTCTGACTTGTTGATTTTTCTAACCTCTGTTAAAGATAGGTGTGATAGCAGACCTTTCTTTCATCTTCCTTTTGACCAGTGCAAGACCTCTTCTGATTTCCATGTTAAGGGTGAAGGTTAGGCAATCCTGGTAGATATTGGAGGTCTTCAAGTACCGATTGTGAGACCACTTATTGGGTAGGTGAGGGAGGGATTTCTTTGCCAGATATGGGTTGGATTGGAGGGTCACTAAAGTCTCATTAACTGTGAAGTTCTGTGACCTTTAATGACTAAAACAATATGCTAGATCTGGAAGGAATGGGAGTCTCATAGGGTCTCAGAGCTAATGAGTAACAGGCCATGATTACCAGGGATTGACTGGGACTACCAGATTAAAAAAAAAAAATAGCATATGGCAGTGAAGGATGAGCTAGGGGATGATCAACAGGTGCCTGCACCAAGACCTATCAAAAGCATGAGGATCCTTTCAGAAGGATTTCACCAACCATGTTACCTTCTGAAAATAATGCCACTGTCCCCATATTGGAAGCGTTCTACTTTTAAAGAAAAATCAGATGTGTAGGACCAAAACTTTAATTGCAAGATAAAGGGTTTTCACATAAGTTGGCTAGAAGTCCCTGAAACTCATTTAAAACATCATCCAATATTGCCCTTAAAGCTAAGTTTCTTTAGGGTTGGGAATGTTCTGCTTTGTTTTGTCTTTAATGTTCACTTGTATTCCAGAACTTAGAGGAAGGTGTCTGGCGTATAAGAAGCACTTAATTAATGTTTGTAAATTGACCGACTGCTCTATAGATAGGGGGGAGGGGCTCCTAATGAGAGAAGAGTTTGGATTCTGGTTCCCAAGACAATAGCTTCAATCCTTTCTACCACCCTATGTGAAAAGATGCCATGGGATTGAGGAACTTCCAAAACTCAAATTACCTGGAATGTTTTAAATAGTATTGAGAGCTGATATGAACAGGCTCTCCTAAGGGACCTTCAAGGTCATTAACTCCTACTTTAGATGACAGTTGAGGCAACTGGCACCCAGAAGGGGTGACTTGCCCAAAGTTGCATGGGTAAGTTAGGTGTCAAACTACAATTTGAGCACAAGATTCAGATGGTTCAAAATCTAGTAGTCTTTCCACTATTCCGTATTAATGCCACTGGAATCCATTTCCCTTCTTGATCTAAGCTGGTACATGTACACAATATATTTATTTGGTTGGGTTTTTTGTTTTACCACATCAACTAAAATATCACTCTGATGTGTCATTATGTTGTATAAGTGACCTTAGGTTGTTGAACACTGTGCCAGCAGACCACAAATTCTTGCAGGTCAGACATTTAACCTTGCTTGCCTCAGTTTCCTCCTATGTAAAATGAAGAGGATGGATTAGATGGCTTCTAAAGTCACTTCCAATTTCACATTGTTGATCCTATGATCTAGAATATGGGTCCAACAATGTCATCTGGTGACTAGCCTAGCTAGGTTTCCAGAGGCATATGACCAGATTGGTTGGAGAATGATAAATTCTTGTCTAGGGTGGCTCACAAAAACCATTTAGGAGACTACAGAGAGTGTTTTCTCTGTGTGAGTGGTTAGAGCACCCACACTGATGAATCATGCTTCCTTGAAATATTGAAGCATACGTATTATGTTTAGAGGCCCATCCATCAGAATCAGGTATTTGCTGGCTGGTATAAGGTCAGCAAGTTTCTGATTCTAAATGCAGTATCCAGATAAAAGAATATATAAAAATCTCTTTATTCTCCAAACAGACATTAGGGCCACGTGCCATGTCATGAACTGTAAAGATTTGGCAAGTATGAAATTGTTATTAATGTAACACGTTAATGTTATTAATTGCTATTGATATATTAAATGTTTTATAAAGGAATATAGTCCATTATTAATTAATTTAATTTGTTTTGGAACATATAATGCTCTCAGTCTCTTGAAACAAGCAAAGTATAACACACTTGGAGATAGATGCTCTTGCACTAGACATCAATTACTTCTTCCGGAAAAGAGCTCATCTGCAGTTAATTATGCCCAACAGGCAAGCACACTTCTTCTCCCATAAGGAAGGATATTTTGCTACCTCTTTGCAAATATAGTGAGAGGCAGCATGGTATAAAACAGGGATGGGGAACCTGCAGCCTCAAGGCTTCATGTGGCACTCTAGGTCCTCAAGGGCAGCCCTTTGATTGAATCCAAATTTCACAGACAAATCCCCTTCATAAAAGCATTTGTTCTATAAAACTTGGACTCAGTCAAAAGGCTATACCCGAGGCTCTAGAAAGTCACATGTGGCCTCGAGGCTTCAGGTTCCACACCCTGTAGGTTGAAAACCGTATTTGGAATTAGGAAAAACTAGTTTCAAGTCCTTCTTCTCTCACATACTGGCTATATGACTCTGGACAGGTCACTTACATTTCTCTGCTCCCCCATGCAACTCTGCAAGAACACTAAGTGGCAAGGAAAGTGGTGATCTGCATCACAGAAAGTGTTTCTTCCTAATGAGTTCCCTTTGTCAATGAACTCTCAGGTTCTAATACCATCTAATTTAAAAGTCTAAGTTTGATTTTAATCTTATATGCATATATACATGTGTGTCTATGTTTTCACGAGTTAACCAGAGAAAGAAAAATGTCAGTGAGCTTCATCTCTAGATTTTTGCTTCTGTCTTGCCCCTGCCTGGAATGTTATGCCTCTTAGCATCCCTATATTCCTTCAAAGCTAGGTCAGGGGCCATCATTTCCAATTTAATGGTCTTTCCTTATCCCCAGATAGATTAGTGCTCAGTTGTCTTCTATTGATTTGGCTATTTGCATGTTGTACCTCCCTAGTCAAACAGAAGCTCCTTGAGGACAAGAAAGGTTTTGGTTTCTTGTCTTTGTGGCCCCAGCATATAGGGTAGATGGTCTCAGCCCAGTGCTAGAAGTGCTGACATCCAGCTGTCAGTGATGAATAAATTTTGGTTGCATTGAATTAAATAGAAAATTTATGAGGAACTGAAGAGGCATAGAAAGTCATGCATTAAATGCAATAGAGGACAAACTGAGTGGTTATATGATGGATCCACCTTTTAACACTTCCTGGCCTTCAGGGCAGACTCTAGCAGGTCAAAGAGGGGGGATAAAACCAAGAGCAGAAATCCCTGATTCTAATTGAGGGCACAAACCAAGGTCCTCTTTGCCCAGTTTAGAGTTAGACAATGGAGATACACTTGAGGGCTCGGATGCAGATTTAGGGATTGTAACTTACCTGGGAGCTCTAGCATTCCATTGGATTTCCCTTATGCAGCGATTTGCCTTGTTCTCTGAATTTGTGACTATCCTATTAAAGTTATTACTCATGGGTAATAAAACACCTAGACCTCAGGAATAGAGGGCAGCAGCACAATTAACCAATCCCCTGGTGCCACAGTATTCCTCCAAAACAATTTATGATAATTTGGAATAGAATGATTCAGCAGACTAAAAAGCTAGCATGGTCATAGATGCACAGCTGAAGTGAACTCATATACAGTAGCAGCCTACTCCCCTCCTTCTAGAACTCACTGAAGGATGGAGGGGATCTCAGCAAGCATCCAGTCCAACCCCCCTCCTTTTACAGAGAAGGAAACTAAGGCGCAGAGAGATAAAGTGACTTGCCCAAAGTCCCAGAGGTAGTTAAGTGTCAGAGGCAGGATATGAAATCAGATCTTTGCTCTCCAAAGCAAGAGTTCGTTCCACTGTTCGAAGCTGTCTCTCAAGACTCATCACAGACTGCATAAGTGGAATTAAACTAGTGTAGGGGATGGAAGAAGCGTTTTGATATTGGATAAAGAGTGGTTAAAGGAACTGAGGAGACAGCACAGGAGCATGGTAGGTGTGATGAAATATTTGAGAGGCTGACCTATAGAAGACTTCAATTTGCTCTAGAAGACAGAACTAGGAGCAAAGGGAAGGAGCAACAGCTTCCTTCCAAGTATTACAATCCAAAAGTGGAATAGGCCACCTCAGGAGGGAAGGGGATATCCTTCAATGGAGGGTCAGTAAAGTTTGCTTAACATTGTGAAGCAAATTCTCACTGAGATCTGAGTGATCCTAGATGGTTCATGTACATCGGGCAGTTCCTTTTAGCTCAGTGCTTCTGTTCCTCCAGTGTTAAGTAGCCATGCATCTGTCACCCAAGGAAAAGATGCTAGCTCTTGGAAAGAGTTCAGAAATGACTAAACCAGTTGGGATTTTCTATGAACAAATCCAGGAAGTTGAACATGTTCCTTAATTTCTGGGGCCTGGGAGCAACAGACCACATTAAAGTTACCAAAAGAGCAAGCAAGTCTATTCCTGCAGTGATAATCTTAGGGGGTCATTCTGGTGGAAGAAATGTACAATAAACACAAAAGAATCTTCTCAAATAGGACTCAATTCAACATGCACATGTGAAACATTTACTATGTGCCAAGCACTGTGCTAAGGACTGAATAGACAATTTTTTCTTTAAATTAAATACTCTGCCCTCAAAGAGTTTACATTTTACTCGGAGATGGGGGTGGGGAGACAACAGGCATGCAGATAAATAAATACAAAGCATAAATAAAATTAAGTCATCTTGGAGGGCAAAGCACTAACATCTTCTTGGATGAGGAGACAGAGTTGAATCTTGAAGGGGCTTTGGTGTTCCTAGAGACAGGGGTGAGAAAGGAGATTATTCCAAGCATGGGGCATAGCCAGTACCAAAGCATGGAAGTGAGAGAAAATGCCAAGAATATAGAGAAAGCATCAATTAGTTTTTACAAAAAGATAATTATTGAGAAGGTAAAGCAAGGGTGGAATTTGCAAATCCTCCCCAAATACAGCGTCCACTCTTCGCACAATTCAGTCACTAGGGAGAATAGGCTTGAATTTGAAGCACAAGGTACTGAGGCACCTCATATGGGGAATATGTGTGTTTGAAGGGTACCTCTGTGGTTTGGGAGAACTTTTCTCCCATCTCAGAATCTCCCTCAACTTCAATTCTGGGTGCAGCATCAGCATCAGACATCACTACCTTGCTCAGTTGAGCAGGATCCATTGTCTTAACTGCTGGGTCAATCTACTCTTGAACTATGTCAAGCAAAACACCTGAGAGCAATACTGCTTCCTCACTAGATTCAGCTATTGTTGATACCATCTGTAGGACTCAAGTTGTCATTGAAACAATAGATGCCTTTGATTGATGTCCCAATCTCACCTGCTGGTCGCATTCTGTTATACTCATTCATCTCCTACCAAGAAAGAATAAATACAAAAAAGACAAGAGACACCATGCATTCATGGACATACAGTGGCCAGGTGGGAGACTGGGACCATTGCTCCTCTCCCTTATTATCCCATACAATGGCCCACAGCAATACTATTCACTGGAAAGGCACCAGGAAAATGTGGGAGAGATGTTCCATTTGGACTTTTTGTACGAACAACCAGCCTTGGCTCAGCAGTCACCTAAAGGGCTTTCTGTCACCACTCAGTAAACAGAGGATAATCACAAGATCAGCCCAATTCTATGCAAGGCATTATGTTACACTTAGGAATGTTAAAACAAAAATTAAATAGATCCTGCTCTCAAGGAGTTTACATTCTGGGCGGTGGCGGGGTGGAAGTGGGTGGAGATACAAGCACTACGTGAATAAGACAATAAAACTTCCGAGGTTAAGGATAACAGAGTCAAAGGCGGAAATGTCTCATTGCCTTGATTTCTAGTCAATGGTGGAGTTCAAATGTCTCTCAAGCTTGTCTGCCTGCTGCCCCTACGAGCAATAAAGGAACATCCTCCTCCCCTTGTACATGGCATGTTTGTGGCAGGCAAAAAGTCTGAGACTGCTGAAGGTTTATTCTCTTAGATGTAGGTAGTCATAGGGAGAAATCATTGATTTTCCTGGCTGGACCCTAAGTAAATTGGGTCAAGGCTGAAGGCAAGTCTGGGTAGTTAGAAAAAATGGAAGGATGGAAGAAACAGAAATATTTTCACCTAAGAGATGAGCTAGTAGAGATTGAGGTAGCCAGGTATGGTGAATACCTCATACAGAATGTCTGTAATCCATGCTACTGGGGAGGCTAAGGCTGGTAAATGAACCAAACTCAGGAGTTCTGAGCAACAGTAGGCTAACCTCATCAAATATCCAATATAAACTTGGCACTAACAAGTGAGCCCTCAGGAGCAGGTGGCCACCAAGTTGTTTAGGGAAGGAATGAACTGTCCCCAGGTCAGTAACAGAGCAGGTCAAAGTTCCCATACCAATCAGCAGTGGACAAAATGACACTCTCAGATTATCAGAACTTGGAAGGGTTGGAAAGAGCCCCAGAGGACATCTAGTCTAAACCATATGTGAAAAAGAACTCTTCTTCAGCATCCCAGACAAATATTCAACCAGTCTGTACTTGAAGACTTCCTGCAGAGCCTCCTACCTTATAAGGCCACCTATTCTATTTTTGGATAGCTGTCATTGTTAGGACATCTTTTCTGACATTGCCCTTAAACTTGCCCCTTTGCACTTTCCACCCTTCTCACTCCTGATCCTATATTCTGGGATCAAACATAATTAATTGGACTCTCTCTTCTAGGGAAAAACTCTTCAAATACTTGAATAAGGCTATTGTACCTCTCTTGAGTTTTTTCTCCTCCAGACTAAATATTCTCAGCTTCTTCAATTGAACCCCCATGAGTGTAGTCCCAGAATCACAACACTGCAGATCTTAATGGAATGAGACTATAGAGATCTTCTGTACCACCAGAATCTGACCAAGAATCCTTTTTCCAATGTCCCAGGCAAGCAGTCATCTAATCTTTCCTTATTTAAATATCTCCAGAGAGGGGACTCCCACTGCCTCCTGAAGCAGTCTATTCCACCTTGAGAAAGGCAAATCCATCCAGTGTGAGTTCCTTCACAATTCTGCCATGTTTCTTATTGAGGCTGTTCAAGATCTTCCCAAGGAAATTAACCATTCTCCTACTCCTCCCTATCACTGTTGTGACAACGATCAACCACTTGAATACACTTGCCCTTCTCGACCATAATGGGAACAATGATCTGTGCATGGTTTCTATGGAAACCACATTTGCCCATCATGTTTTCTCTATTAACCTAAGAGCAAAGACCATGTTTTTGTTTTGCTTGTGTTTTATTCCTTTCTCTTGTTCCCTTGGTACATTGCAATCAACTCTTTGGTTACAAAATTATATCTTGTTTGCTGACTGATGATCATATCAGTACTCTGAGGTTGCTTGTTGACCATGAGACCTCCATCCATCTCATCCAAAGAGTAATGGGAAATATTCAGGAGTTATTGTCCCAATTAGATAGAAGAATCTGGCTCTGATAAATCTCTGAATTGTTTAAACTCTGTTTCTCAGTGTTCCAACCATTTAACAAGAAATTGGCTATGTGTCTGAGTTCCCAGAATATCAGAACCCCAGATTATCAGAACTGGAACTGTTGGAGAAGACTTGAGTACAAAATGTATCAGCAATTATATAAATATATATGTATGCACACATATGTACACATATGTATGTATATATGTCTACATATATGCCTACATATATGCATGTACATATGTGTGTATAGTGGGAGAAATGTGCCCTGATTTTTAAATCATGTGTATACATATATACATGTGTATATGTATCCAGGTATGTGTGTATAGGGGAGCTGTACCCTGGTTTCAGAAAATCATATGTATAGGTGTATAAACAATCTGAATTTACAAAACAAGCTAAGGAGCTGTCAACCACTTTACGAAAGGATTCACAATAGGGTTCTCTAAAACAGAGTTCCTATAGAGTCTTTAAAAATTCTCTTTCCAGCCCTTTGATTTATCTGACAGTAGAGCTTTCTAAGTGTTTGTCCATGCACAGCCCCATGAGATAGGCAGGGCAGGTGGGAGGGTCCCTTACTGTGAGGAGAACATCAGAAGATCATAGATTTCGAGCTAAAGATTCTCAAAGGCCACCTCCTGTCACCCTCTCATTTTTTAGACTAGGAAAATTAATCCCAGGGAGGAAAGGTTATTGGGCTAGGAACAAATCCCCAAGTCAACTCTCAAACCCAGCTTCTCAGACCCCAAAGTCAGGACTCCTTCCACTTGCCTAAGGTCACACTAGTAAGTGGCAGAGGTGAAACAAAACCTCAGATATTTTTTTTTTGCTCTTTACACTTTATCCTGCTACCTTTTAAAAATTGGAATTTACTTTAAAATGTTCATTTTCAAACCTTCCAGGATCCTACGTGTTGTGTTACATAAGGTATACCCCAGCTATATGTGTATATACACATGCATGTGTGTCTATATACATATGTGTTGTTATTCAGTCGTGTCTGACTCTTCATGACCCCATTGACCACAGCACACCAATACTGCCCATGGAGTTTTCTCAGCAAAAATACTAGAGAAGTTTTCCCTTTCCTACTCTAGCAGATTTGAGGCAAATAGAGGTTAAGTGACTTGTCCAGGGTCACACAACTAGTAAGAGTCTAAGGCTATATTTTAACTCAGGACTTCCTGACTTCAGATCCAGTGCTCTCTATCCATGGAACCACCTAGCTGCTTCATGTACATATATGTATATGTAAATATGTGTGTATATACAGATATACACACAAGACATATGTCTTATGTACGTATGTGTATAAATATACATACAAACACACATATGTGTGCTTATATATGTGTGTATATAAATGTATGTATATACTCAAAGATATTCATATGTGTATGTTCATTTATACAGAGACATACACATAAATGTGTACACATGTGTATGAATATATAGATATAATGTAGAGAGTTATAGATATGCATATACATATACATATATGTGTGTGTGTGTGTGTGTGTGTGTGTGTGTTGCTCATCTTACTCCAAAGCTTTTCAGTATAGCCTGACTCCTCAGGAGGTGAATGGAGGACTGAGTTGTGAACATGGTTATAAGAGATGTCATTCCCACATCTGTGGCCATAAGGAAAACTCCAGCTCCAAGGTAGCTACCATGTGGTCTTTCACCAATCTCTCTGGGATCCTAGAATTTAAAGTTGGAAGGAATGTTAGGAACCATCTAGTACAGTGCTATCATTTTAGAGATGAGGGAGATGAGATCAAGGGAATTCAGGTGACTTGCCCAAGTCTTTGCTGTGATTTGTATCTATTTGATTTTAAATATTGGAAGTATTTCAACATTTTAACACTAATTCTTTGTGTAAGCAGGCTCTCGCTCCCACCTGGGGGGTTTTGCATGCTGCTGATTAGACATGACTCCATATTGCTGAAGGGGATGTTGAGGCACAGCTGGAGATATGTGTGTGAAGAATGTAATTGATACAAGAACTCCAAGGAGAGTCATGCTTGGCTTCAGACTTACCTTGAGATGCATTCTTTGGGAGAGAGACACATGGTTCCAGACTTCTTTGGGACTGACTCCAGGAAAGAGCCATAAAAAGAATCTTAAAGCTACCGTCATGTAAGGGGAAAATGTCCTTGATTTCCAGCGTGTCTCGTTCAAGACTTCAGGGAATTTCCTCTTGAGTGAGATTGGGGCATCTCATTTGGTTTGCACTGAAATCTCATCTCACTCACAACAAAGTGTTCATTGTCCTCTACATAAATAACAACAAGAACAACATTATTAGCATACATAACTCCTTGAGGTTGTATTAAGCATTCTATTTAACCATCTCATTTGAGTTTCCCAATAACCCGCTAAGGTAGCTGTTATTATTATCCCATTTTATAGGTGAGGAAACTGAGGTTAAGAAAAGTTAAATAACTTGCTCAGAGTCATTGTCTGAGGCAGGACTTGAACTCAGGATTTCCTAACTCAAGCCTATCACATCACCCAACTCTCTTACAATCTGTGACTTCTCTAATTTTGATTCGCTATGTGCTTGAATGGATGGGTTTTCTTGTTATTTTCTATTTGTCATGGTTTTTTATATGATTAGCATTCAGTAGGGAAAAAAAATCTAGCTGCTTGGTTAGCCACCAAGAAAGTAGCTTTTGTTTTGAACCCCTAAAACACTATCCCTCTAGACTCTTAGGGAGAGGGAGAAAGAGAGAGAGAGGGAGGGAAAATGAGAATATCCTGGTCTAGTACCCCTCTTGGAGATAGATAGCCTAGACATAGTCCTCCTCCTGTCTTCTCCTTCTGTGCAGGACTCAGTCTCTGTTGGACAGGAGGGAAGGAGGGGGGAACCAGATACCATCGAGATATGGTCATGCACTCTCAGGCCACCTTAGATTATCTATATGAACATACATTACTTACATAGACACACACAATCTTGTATTCAAATACTAATTTTACATATTCATTGCAATATTTCCCATGATATTCCATACTAGCCACATCTGAAGTCTCGGTTCTTCTCTGGTCAGACCACATCAGGGACATCATGCTCAATTCTTGGCGCCACATTTTAGAAAAGTTTTCCGAGAGCTCCCAGAGCAGGTCAAAGATGAGTGGTGATGGGCCTTGAGATCATGGTATACGAGAGCTGGTTAAAGAAACTGGGTTGTAAAGGACAAGATTGGAGGGCAGGGCCAAGGGGAGAAGGAGAATACGGTTGCTGTCTACAAGTCAAGTCAATCACATTTATTAGGCGATGACTATGTGCAAGGCACTACCGTAAGCAATGAGGATACAAATACAAGGGAAAAGAAAGATAGTCCCTGTCCTCAAAGAGCTTACATTCAAATGGTGGCAATAATATATAAAAAGGGAGCTAAGAGTCCAAGAGAGTCAGGTAGAAAGTACCTGTGTAAGGCTGTGGTAGAGAAGTTTTGAGAGTTCAGAGGAGAGCTGGGGGAGGAATGAAGAAGTAAGCATGGCAGGCACTTCCTCAAGCTAACCAATTATAGGACAGAGTGTCAGGGATGGTGGAATATTCTAGGGTGGGAAGTCCATAAAGACATTCTCTTCAAGTATTTGAAGGGTTGTTGCATGCAAGTGCGATTAGAATTGGACCATAGACTTACAGATCTAGAATTTCCCATTGTAGAGTTTTTCCCCTCATTTTACAGAAGAGAAGTTAAGTGATTTCCTCTGGATTATACAGTTTACCAGTGACAGCTGGGCTTCAGATACAGATCCAGTGACTCCATTCCTCTACTATAGCTTTGTTCTTCTTGGCCCCAAAGAGCAGAAGTAGGAGCAGTAGGTGGAAGCGTTAGTGTTAATATTGACATAAGGAAAAACTACTTAAGTACTTAATGTATCTTGAAACTGGAGGCAGCTGCTTCAGGAGCTAGTTGCTTTCCCTTCCCTAGAGTTTTTCAAACAAAGACTGAATAACTACTTTTCAGGAATGTTGTAGAAGGCATTCTTACTCAGGAATAAGGTATCAGATGAATTAGATATTCTCTAAACTACCTTCCAGCTCTAATATTCTATGGTTTTGCAAACAGAGGAGTAACTAGCATGGGGTGGCCTGAGCTTTGTCCCAAGGCACCAACATTGAATGGTGTTGAAGTGTCCCCAGATAGAGGATACCATCTCTATATCCAGCATTTACTCTCCTGCTACCTGCCCTGGCTCCCCAATACCCAAGGGATCTGGGTTGGATTTTCTATGGGTCAGGCTAGTCCTCACTGCTTGACTACATGGGCACTGTCCTCCGTACCACTGTCCTTACCACTAATTCCTACCCTAATTTCCCCCAGGTATAGAGATTCCTCGTAAGGATTCTATACATAGAGGTCACGTAGGCAATGAATTGTCAGTCCAGGACTCTAATTCAGGATCCTTGCTTCCAGCTGTCCATAACTGTCCTCTTAGCTGTTTGCAGATTTCCAAACTGATCAGTCACTTTCCTCTGGTCACATCATTCCAAATAAGTACCCCCAATGCTACAATAGACATCAGAAGTCCCTCCCAGTTTCTGCCTACCCCTGAAAAATCACATTTTGCATAAGAAACTCCCCTAGATTTCATGAAATCAATAGGCTTTTGAAAACTAAAGACCACTTTGAGGGGAGAAAAGTAGGCAACTACTCCCCTTGAGGGAACCGGCTCCAATGCAGGTGGCAAATGATTGGAGTGTGTCTCTGAGTCAGCTGTTCCCCCTTGTTCAACACTTCTCAAATCATTTTCGTATTAGCATATCTCTAAGTGCATATAATTTTCACATCAAAGAGTGTAATTTTTTACAGAAGTGGAGAAGAGAATAATTTCCCCACTGGAAGTCTTGCAAGCCGCCGTCTCGATAGCCTGACATCAAAATTACACAGGAGACAGACATTTAGAAAAATTCTTTAGTGGAATTTGCATTATTTAAGGAGATGTGAAGAAAATCCACCAAAATTGAGATTTTTTTTTTTTTAAATTGAGTTAAAAGCAGCCTCCTTGGCTTACTGCAGAAAGGACAGTTTTTTCCCCTAGAATAAATGATTTTTTAAAAAAAATTTTGGTAAATAATATTTTATTATTTCCAATTATATGTAAAAATAGTTTTCAATATTCATTTTTATAAGATATTGAGATTCAAATTTTTCCCTCCTCCCCTCCTCTCCCCAATCTGATATAGACTGTATCTGTGCAATCATGTAAACATATTTCCACATTAGTCACATGAGAGGACAATTCATGACTCCTAGAAATGCCTAATAATAGGAAAATTATCCCCTTGACAAATGTTCTACAGTCCTCTCTGCTGATAAGAATTGTAGAGGAAATGAGGACAGAATTCTCTCAAATCTAGAACTTTCTTTCTCATGGAAATTACATTTTCTACGTATGGAGAACATACTTTAAAGATAGGAAATTTTTCAACCAGTCCCAGTGGGGTTTGCCATTTCCCTTAAGATCCCTTTACATTTATCTAAAACTGCATAACAAGACAGATAACATGGAAGGATTGATTGAATATACTGGGAGTGTTATCTTTGAGAAGAGAAGACTCCAGGGGAACGCAGTAGCTATCACCAAGTATCTAAAGAGCTAAAATAAGAAAAAGGGATTACACTTGTTCTGTTTGGCCCAAGAAGGCGGAACCAGGAGAAATGAACGTAAGACATTCCAAGATAAATTTAGATGATGTTAGGGAAAGTTTTCTAATAATTTGTTGTTTATTTATTTTCAGTCATGTCTGACTCTCTGTGACCCCACTTGAGGTTATCTTGGCAAAGATACTAGAGTGGTTTGTCATTTCCTTCTTCAATTCATCTTACAGCTGAGGAAACTGAGGCAAACAGGGGAAAGTGACTTGCCCAAGGTCACACAGCTAGTAGGAGTCTGAGGTCAGATTTGAACTCAGGTCTTCCTGACTTCAGTCCTGGCACTGTATCTATTTTACCACCTAGCAGCGCCCCTCAGTCAATATAACCCAATTGTAGTTGAAGATATGGACATGAATAAGATTACTGAGAGTATAGAGAGAAAATGATAGAGTAAAGAATAGACATTTAATCAATTAAAATAATGGATGGATGGATGGATGGATGGATGGATGGATGGATGGATGGGTGGGGGCTTTATTAAGTGCTTACTATGTACTAAGCACAATCATAAAGAATTTATTCATTTCCCACTAAGTAGAAAATATTGTGGTAAGTATCGAGATGAAATAGTCCCTGCCCTAGAGAAGCTTACATTCTTTCAAAAGAGATAACACATACTTGTATAAGTAAATACAAAATAAACACAGGATAATTTTTTGTGTGGGTACTTGTAGGTTGGGGTGGGAATGTAGAAAAGGTCTCCTGTGAAACTGATGCTTGAGTTGGGCTTTGTAGCATGAAGTGGAGATCAGTTAAGTGAATCAGTTCCATTCCACCATACCTAAAGTAAGTTATGGATGCTATGTCCAGATATGTTCAAATGAGAACACATCCTACTTGTTCATTAGTGTGTTCACCTCCCTAGATTTGGTTCACCTCAGATGGCTAAGGGATGTGGTCACAACCTCTGGGACCTGTATAAAATCAGTGACTAGTTTCAAACCCTAACAATCAAGGCAAGCATCAAGCCAGAAGACAGTGTTCCATCCAGGGAAGAGAGCCGATTATTAAATTTTCAGTGTGAGCATTTATAATTCAGAAATCAGCAAATGCTACAAATCAGGGCTGCTTTGTTGTTTTGTTGAGTCTCTACACCTAAGAAAGTGGTGAAAATATTAGCTACCACCTCCTGCAGGAAGTCTTCTCTGATCCCTCCAGGTATTAGAACCGTCTTTCTCTTTAAGAAAGTGGTGAAAATCTTAATAATACAGATGAAACTGAAAAGTGTATCATGCTTTTTCAGAGAGTCAGTTATTAAGTGTTTATTAGCACCCCTTTGCCTGGCTTCATCCCAACCCTTCAGAGGGGACTGCTTGAGAAAGGGGTGGAGGGGGAAAGGGCACACTGGCCCCTTCCTCCCCCATCTCCTATTTCCAGAGGAAAACCTGGCAACTTCCAAAGGTCCAGAGGAGTTTAGACTTGTCATCTTTCTATCAGCAGACTAGCTGCACTCCCAAAACACTGGTTGCATAGACTTTAGCAAGAGATAAGGACAGACTGGATGCAGCTCCAAGGTTGTACAAAGATCCCAACTGAAGAAAAAAACTCACCAAACCTAAGGGAAATTTCTTAAGGAATCCAACAATAATAGGATTTCT
This sequence comes from Bettongia penicillata ogilbyi, assembly GCA_023548195.1. Lineage (NCBI taxonomy): Eukaryota > Metazoa > Chordata > Mammalia > Diprotodontia > Potoroidae > Bettongia > Bettongia penicillata. The sequence goes on from JAJHZJ010001096.1 coordinate 135,460, forward strand.
AGGAGCTTTTCTTTGCCACGTGTACTTTGAGCTTGAGCCCACTCTCCCTTGAACTATGTCTGTGTTTGTACAAAAGTGTCCCAGACTTCTGGCAGGAGGTTCTTTGTCAATTGTACCAACTACTCCGTGATACTAAAATTTTCATTTTGTTCAGTCAGTCATGTCTGACTCTTTGTGATCCCATGGACCATGGCACACCAGGCTCTTCAGTCCTCTACTATCTCCCAAGATCTGTCCAAGTTCATGTTCATTGCTTTCGTGACACCATCAATCCATCTTATGTTCTGCCATCCCCTTTTCCTTTTGCCTTCAATCTTTCCCAACATCAGGTTCTTTTTCCATGAGTCCTGTCTTCCCATTATGTGGCCAAGGTATTTAAGTGTCAGTTTCAATATTTGATCTTAGAATGAATAATCTGAATTAATTTTTTCAAGTATTGAATACCCCTTTCTAAAAGCTGGTTAAATCTCAAGGACCAAATGATATCAATGAATAATTATGGAGGAAAATAAAAACAACAGTGTGCCTTAGTCATGTAGCATTAGGAAAAGATTCTCCTCAATCCTTTAGGGTTAACCCTTGAGTCTGCATTAAGAATTAATAACTTTGCTGTTGCTCAGTCATGTCAGATACTTTTTGATCCCATCTTGGCAATGATGTTAAGTGACTTGCCATTTCCTTCTCCAACTCATTTTACACAAAAGGAAACTGAAGTAAACAGGGTCAAGTGACTTGCCCAGGGTCACACAAGTGTCTGAGGTCAGATTTGAACTCAAAAAGATGAGTCCTTCCTGACTTCAGAATCCAAGATTCTATCAACTGCCACCTAGCTGAACAAGCATCCCAACTGCCTTTACCCGATCCTTATATGGCATCTCACCATCTTGACTGCCTATGTCTGGAATTCTCTCCAGTGTGTCAATGCCTTTCCTAAAAATGTGGTTATAATACTGGATTCTCTTCCCTGCCAAACTCAAACTTCCCTTTTTCCATCAAGGGTGCCCAAGTTCACAGTTTTTCTCAGCTCCTTATTTTTCCTGATCTTTTATAGCCAATCAAGTCTTCCTGATTCTGCCTGTACATCATCAGTCTCTCTTTCTTCACTCCTGTCGCCAATCCTGCAGACTTTCATCAGCTCTTACCAGGACTATTGTAATATCATCCTCATTAGTTTCCCTACTTCTCATTCCTACCTTCTATAAGCCATTCTTCTCACAACTAAGAAAAACTCTCAACTTCATAGCCTATTATTTCATAATCTTCAAAATCTCTATCCAGCCTGCTTTTCTAGATATTTCCCTCCATACATTCCATGTCCCAGTCAATCTGGTCTATCAACTATACTATAAGCTAGACTTACATCTACCATTGCCTTGTCTTTGTATAGGCTGGCCCCCTTGCCTAGAACACCCTTTATCCTCCCTTTCATCTGTAAGAATCCCTACCTTCATTCAAAGCTCTTGTTAGCTACCACCTCCTGCAGGAAGCCTTCTCTGATCCCTCCAGTTATTAGAGCTGTCTTTCTCTTTACTTAGCGTTGGTGTGTCACGTACCAGCCCCAGTCCCCAGTTAAATGTACACTTCTTTAGGGCAGGGAAAGTAATGCTCAAGGCAGACCAGAGACTAGGCCATGAAATGCCATTGTTTCTTTTTTCATTGGTGGTAGAAATGTGGAAATGCTAATACACAAAGAAAGAAATAACCCAATCCCAGTTGAACTTACACCACAACCAAACTTCTGTGTGCTGCTAGACCTCAAATCACCCCAAACCAGTTGCTAGAAAATTCACCATGTAAGATCAGATTCTCAAGGCCCAGTTTAAGTGCTAACAACTGAAGAATATCTCACCTGATCTCTCTCTTCCCCCTCATAACATAAATTACTATACATACACACACACATACACACACACACGCACACATATACACACATTCACATACACAGTAATTGTATATGTAATTATATATTTTATATACAAATTACAGGGTATTATTTATTATGATATATAGTAAAATGTATTTTATATATGCATATTTATATTTATTTCTCAGTGTACTTGCTGTATTCTCTCCCCACCAAAAAAGAATATAATTTCCTTGAGGGCAGGGATTGCTTTGTTTTGATTTTGAATCCCTAATGACCAGCACAAGGTACATAGTTGGCACTTACTACTTCAGGAATTAATAATGTTACTCTTATTATTTCCTATATCAGAAGACTCAAATATCATGCTTTTGAAGACCATGAAGCTGCATAATACCATTAGATTTACTCCAGACCAAAAAACATAGGTTGCCCTCAGACCCTGACCTATCTCCCTGACTCAAAGGCAAAGGGGACAATTTAAAAATAACAGGTTGAACCAAAAGGCTGCAGAGCCTTAAGTCAATTACTCACATCTCTTGAGAATTTTAATTTCAAATAATTACAACCCTCAGATGCTGAGCAATCAGAGTCCAGACTTGTGCATCCTGGCCTTTGCTCTGCCAGATGTCAATAGAAACAACTCAGTTCTCTGATTTTTCTGGTCAGTAACATGGGGCCAAATAGCACAAGTCTTACTTGGTTTAAAGAAAATTGCGTTTTAAAGTGTGTCTTAAAGTGAGAACGCAAAGGACATATTTGACTGCTGTTTAAAATTATATTATTATATATATTTATATAATATATAGAATATTATATATATATCATAAAATTATATTTATCCTGGGGGCAGCTAGATGGTGCAGTAGATAGAGCATCAGTGTAGGCATCAGAAGAACCTGAGTTCAAATCTCACCTCAGATACTTGACACTCACTAGCTGTGTGACCCTGGGCAAGTCACTTCACCCCAATTGCCTCATCCTGGGTCATCTCCAGTGAGATGAATATCTGGTTGCTGGATTCAGATGGCTCTGGAGGAGAAGTGAGGCTGGTGACCTGCACAGCCCTCCCTCGCGCAAAACAAAGTCAAGTGCAAGTCATGTCATCATTTCTCTGATGGCATGGTCTTCTTCGGCAACAAAGGATGAACACATACATATATTTATCCTGAAGCACTAAATACTGAAATCCTTGATAATTTTTCACCTCCTCTCTATAGGCAATAGCAGCAATGTCTACATTCCCCCATGTGATGACATTTATGTCTTTATTTCTCTAAAGGTGAAAATAAACCAATAGAAAACTGTGTAGAAAAGAAAGACAAGATAAATAGTAGTTCTGTACCATGGGCTGATTTTAGTAGCAACTACAGTTCAGAAATTCCTATAAAACAAAAAAATTTGAACTATAGATTTAAAGCTAAACGGGACCTTCATGGTTACCCGGCCCAATCTGTTCATTTTACAGAGACTGAAATGGAGACCTGAAAAGTTGCGTGATGTTTGAAGGTGGTGGAGCCAAAATTTGAACTCACACTCCCTCCAAATCTAGTGCCCATTCCACCACCCTTGATCCTCTCTTGAGTCATCGACTTCAGCTTTATGTTTTCTAGAAAACAAAAGGCCAGCTGTCTCATTAACTTGTATTCCCAAATTTGGTTGAAAAATCAGTCCTGGCTCGGGAGGAAGATCTCCTACTGAGTACCCGCCAAAAAAAAATTCCTATCACCAAAAGCAAAACTTGAAAAAGGAATTTCTAATAGAAACACAGACTGACCCTTGAATGTGACAGCAGGAACACTGCTCTCAATTTGGGAGGGGGGAGTGGTTTTTTTCCCAAAAACCAAGCTGAGCTTCTAATTGGATCCTCCAGTGGATAACACCAAAAATCCTCATTTTTATCAATGACTCTTCTAATACCCAGTTAGCCATTATTTTAAAACTGAAATTATAGAAACTTTTACTTGTCAGATTAGACTATTCTCTGGGGAGCTTCACATCCAGATAAGTAGCAGAACTGTAAGTAACATGGAATGAATGAAACTTGGTCCCAGGAAGCCACTATTTTGAAGAGCATGCTTCCTCCTTTTGCCTATGTTGCTTTCTGGCACCATTACCCCCTACCTTTGCTGCTTCATCAATAGTGGGATGACTGTCCACTGGACCACCACTCCCTCATCATGATGTCCATCCTATCTTCCACCATGTTCCTTCCTCTATCTATTTTTGTCTCAGTCAAAATAATTCCAAATAAAGTCTAATACATTATTAGAGGCATACTTACATCTCTGCTAATTAATATGTGGCTAGAATACAAATAAACTTTTCCTTGGGAAAGAAATACACACAAACACATATACATGACTGGGTTTGGAAAGGCACTTGACAGACACTCAACCACTCAAGGATGATAACAGAGACCAGTAAAGATGCAACTTCTGCTTACAACCCCATTCTATGGCACTGAATTCCTTCTACATAAATTATTAAAGAATTTGAACAACGTTACACAGTTCATGTACTTAATGATTATAGTTCACAGTCTAGGTCAGATATAATTAGATGTTACATTAAAATAGCTTCACAGAGCCATTTATTCTGATTTAATTACTTAAAATGATACCATAATGAGCAATGCTTTCAAGGAAAAAAAGAGCTCTTTTAATGGGCTCATTTTAAGTTAATATGTACAAAATTAATCATTTAACTCAGTGTAGTCAGATACGTCCATTTCTTAAGCAGTGTTGATCCAATGTCACAAAGGTTGTTGGTGTTTAAAAATACCTGTGTTGCAAGCAATCCCTTAAATAAACAGAGATCCCTCCTGGGTCTTATAGACTACCTTTATTATCATTTCTTTCTATGGTTTGGATAAACAGGAATATTATGGAGGAATAGAGTGATGGACTTTGAATCAGGGAGCACTAAGTTCAAATGCCAAGTCAGACACCTATTAGCTGTGAGACCATGAACAACTCACTGAAATTCCAAGAGCCCCAGTTTTCTCCTCCATGCATCGGTGGTAGCTCCAAAGGCAGCCTGGCATAGAGAAAACCAGTCTCTGACACAGGAAGAGCTCAGTCCAGTGCCCACCCTGGGCAAGACAGGTGACCTCTAAACACCTCAAGCATTCATCTAAGGTTAAAAGTTGGAAAATAGTTTACAATATTTACAGGACAAATTTTCTCACTAGGATTACACCAAAGAAATCAAAGATTTAGATTTTACTTTAAAAAGTAACATTAGTTTCTACTTCATAGAATTGTTGCAAGGATAGAATAAAGGCAAAGAGCCATAGAGGTGGCCCTGGAAGGAACCTCAACAATCAGTCATCCAGTTCAATTCCCACACTTTACAGATGAGGAAAATAAGGCACAGAAATGAAGAGATTTGCCCAAGTTCAAACAGCTGGCATGTATCAGGGCTAAAAACATGGACCCATATCTAATTTCAAACATCCTAGTGTTCTTTTCACAATACCAAACTACATGAATCCCTTTGATTAACCTGAAGTACTATTTTTATTTTTGGGGGGTGCTGTGCCTATGATTCCATGAGTATGGGGAATTCCATGTAGGGGCTCCTCCCCCTGTTTCATATCATAGATAGCTATCTGGGACACTGATGAGTGATTTGCCCTGGGTAACATGGTCAGTAAGTATCAGAGGAAATCTTGAATTCAGGTCTTCTAGACTATCTTTCTAAATGTCAGTTGCTATTTAGAACAATCAGCTGTGTATTGTCCATCTGCTGAACACAGTCATAAAAAGAGATGACTAAACGCCAATGACTTTCCAGAAGAGCCCTCAAGCACAAGGAGGTAAACCCCAAACTAAGATAATCCGGATAAAGTGTAGGGAATCCTGAAGAATGGGCATCAGTTTGTTTAGTGGTCTAAGACAGAACACAAGCCCTGTAGTCTGAATTCTGAATTCAAATCTGGTCTGGGCCACTTACTAGCTATATGACGCTGGGCAAGTCACTTCACCCTGTTTACCTCTGTTTCCTCATCTGTAAAACTGAACTGGAGAAGGAAATGGCAAACCACACCAGTATCTTTGCCAGAAAAACCCCAAATAGAGTCACAAAGAGTTGGACATGACTGAAAACAACCCAACAATAACAAATGAGATTTCATCGCTTTCTTAGAGCATCTAAGAGTTGAGAAAAGGCAGCACCCCCCTTCAGCTGCTATGACACAGTTTTTCTGAATGCAAAAGATAAATAGAAAGAAACATGATGATTAACATTGACCCAGTGCTTTCAAAGTCTTTAAAGGGTTTAGCATCCATTCTCTCATCTGAGCTCTGCAAGGTAGGCTGTATAAATTAGATTGCACCCATTTTAGAGATAAGGAAAAGGAGGTTCACTGACTTGTTCATGGTTACATAGCTAGTAAGAGTTAGAGGCACAATTTGAGCCCATGAGGAAGTCTGGGCTTACCCAACCCTACCCACATCACGTCAAACCCTCTGGCAAGGTTCACCCACTGTGCCTCTCTAAAAAGGGCTTTGTAGTGAAAATATTCATTCTTGTCATTGGGGAGACTGAAGAAGGAGGGCCTCCATCTTTCTAGCTACAATACTACTCAAGGGATGGCTTATTTATTTGGATCCTGGGACACTTAGCTAAGGTGATGACAGAAAAACATTGGCTCATGAATTCAGGGGACTGTGGCAGCCAAAATAATGTGTCAAACTTGGCTTTGGACTAGCAAACTGTATCCAAAAGGGAACTGACACAATTTCCAAATGTGAAATGCGCTGGATGGAAAACTGATGAAGGGGGAATGTAGCATTCGAGAGTTTTCTACTAGAACGTGAATTCTGGGTGTTCCAAATGGGCATTAGCTCTTCTATTCTTGGGCCTTACAAGAGAGGCAGACTGGTATTATGGAAAGAATATTGGGTTTGGAAGGATAGGATAGAGGGTGGGGGTGTAGGTTCTGTTCCACATTTCTCCAGTACTTAGGTTAGTGAGACCGTGGTATAGTAGAGATTACCCTACCCTCAGAATCTGTAGACACCTAAGTTCATCCAGAATCCTCTGACATTGATCAGCTGTGTGATTATTCACTTTGAGCCTCAGTTTCCTTATCTGTAAAACAGAGATAAAATTGCCAAGGTAGTTTGGCTTAGTGGATAGAGAGTCGGGGTCTCAAAATCAGGAAGATCTGGGTGCAAGTCTACCTCTGTCATACACTGATTGTAAGGTCATAGGCAATTTGCTTAACTTCTGAGTGGCTATAAGGTACAAAGCGGTTGCTGCATCTGCTTCCATAGAGGAGTTCTAAATATCAAGAAAAGGCCAAGGTCAAAACCAAAAAAAATGCCCACATCCTCTCCCTCCAAAGACTGCGTATTATTAGAAGCACTTGTTAAATCTCCAGGCCTACTGTCAATGGGAACTACTATTCTTGTCTGGGACCTGGGGCTACTGATATCCACTAGTTATTTTTTTTTCCTCATCAGCAAAATGAGGGCATTGGACCAGGTAAGACTAGAAGGTCCAACTCTCACATTCTTTGAAATGGACTAGGCAGATGCATGCTGAGTATATATATGGCTAGTGCTCTAAGAGGCCAACAAAGGCTTGTAGAAAGCACAGAGTCAACTGCTCAGTACAATCTGAAGGAGGAGCTTTGAGGAAGGCTCTCTCACCCTCAGTTTGATCAGATTAACCAATGGGCAGGAGCTTATCTGGACTTATGTGGATTCTTTCATAGCCTCACTTTGAGAATGGTCAGAGGCCACATTTATTTTGAACTTCATTGGGAAGAAAGCAGAAATATGTGTGTACCTAAATATATGTATATATTTATATGTAAATTTATATATTCTTTTCATTTATAGATTTAAATTATATCACATATATACTATATATACACATATATAGTATATATATGTATATATGCTGCATAGATGTGTATTTATGTATGTACATATATAGGGAGTGCATATGCACACATCTATGTAGCATACACATGCTACATATGGGGTGTTTAGGGAGGACTAGCACCTCTGGTGTAAAGGCATCTCTGGGCTACTCATTCATCTTTGGTATCCAACTTTCACCTGTGGCTCCAAGAAGCCATAGTATTCACAGAGGCCACAGCCCACTAAAACCATCTCGGTAGATGTACTAAACCAGATTGATGGTAACCAACAAACCTCCACCTCTACCCCCATCATGCTAAGACTTCCCCTGGGACAACTGACATATGAGAGCCATTTGTTCCAACAGCCATGAAGGTGGCTGAAGAAATGCTGTAGAGGGCTTAGAGCTTGGCAAAACATTGAAGATGCCAAGGTCATCCAACACATGCCAGGCCATTGCCAGTCTCCTTGAATTTTATCTTACCACTAGACTTTGATGATCCTGGAAGAGTGAAGCTGACACGTTCATGCAACTCGGACCCACTTAAATCGAATTCGTGCACAGTTCAAAACATCAGCTGTGATATCATTGGGCATCTTCAAAAATGAAGGCAGAACAACATGTATATATTACATAAATGCATATGTGTATATATACATGAGATAGATTTGCATATACTGCATGTTCATATATTCAAGTATATGTGCTATATGTATGTATATATATAAACTACATGTATATATTACATGTGAGCACACACATTCATATACCACATATATGCTCTACATCCCATGTATATGTGTATGTGTATGTGTATATGTATATGTGTGTATATATATACTATACTATGTATATGTACATATATAATTTAACCAGAGAGTTCAAAACTGCTTTATGTCCCTTTCTGTAGTTTAAAAAAATTATTCTGTGCATCTTTTAAATGTTTTCTGATTGCATATGTGTATCTGTCACTACCTACTAACCTCCCACACCCCTCCTCCACCACTGGAACAGAGTAGAGCTTACCAAAAAAAAAAGTCATTATGTTTTGTTTTGTTTTGTTTTACCAACAATGCCCTCAGTTGCAGTGAACACTATAATACAGTCAAAGCAGCTATAAGAAATCATTTCATTTCCAAACTCTGATGGGACTATAGATTATTTAATTGATTATCCTGGTACCCTCAGAACCCGGCACAGTGACCAGCACACAGACATTTAATAAATGTTTGCTGATTGTTGATAACCTGCACTTAATGCCAACTCCGGAAATTTTACCCAACAATGATAAAAATGGCAGAAACAGCACTGATGTTCCAAATGATACTGAAAAGAGGGGGAACAAATTTAGATGGGAATTTTGGAAAGCCCTTTTAGAATTTGTCAGCACAAATCAGCTAGTAGATTGGATATACCAAAGAAGAACAATTTTTTAAAGCTGACATTTATAATACTCATTATTCTCAAATGATTTTGCACGGGTGGGGCTTTTTGCTCCCTTGAGGTATCTATATGTAACAAGTGTTTTAGGACACTTAGCCCAACTTCTTCTTGACCCAGATCATGAGTTAGGTCTGCAGAGCTCAGCTACTAAGCCTCTTCAGGGTACTAGGAGTAGTCATGAGGGAGTGCAGTTGTCCTTTCTAGTACTATAGTTCATGAGCCCCCACTGGTGTGTTGCTCATTCAGAATCATTTAGTGTGATAGTGAAGTGCCTTTATAGAAAGGATTATTTTAAAGCAGCATTAGTTCATAGTGTTAGTACAAGATTTCCCCCCAAAAGTCTCTGAAACTCTCCCACAAGTATGTACAGAATTCAGAGGAAAATGGTCTCAGAGTCAGAGAGGACATGTGGCAAAGGGGTAACTCACAACTTCTGCTGGGATCCTCAAGATAGTTATTTGCTTTAGATACAGCACTTTTTTTTTCTGCCGGGCTATTTGTAGAGGCTTGAATCTGCATCCAGGCTGCTTTTAATTCTTGATGTAGACATTGCTATCTGCTAATCCAAGGACACTGCAAGGACACCAGAGGGAATATGGGAAGTCTAAAATTCTCTAGACCTTTCAAAGCTCCCAAGGTCTTCCTTCCAGTGAGGGAGGAGAAGGGGGTCAGGGCAAGGCACGGTCAGAAAGACCACAGCTAAAACAGAAGTGCTTTCCTCTCCCCAGAAGAGCCTCCTCAGGGAGCTCAGCTGAATGCTCTTTCCATTCAGTACTTATTGGAAACCAAATTTCTATCAGATGCTCACGTAATTTGGGTTCTAAACTGGTATTTTATGTTATAGATGACCTACAAGGTGTGAGTTCGCTTTCTCAGCCCATCTGAAAATTCCCCCTTATCAAATGTTGCTCTAGTTCATCCAAGCATATTTTTATTTGATCTAAAATATTCGATTTACTGGTAGATTGATACTTATCCCTACCTCGATGATGTTTCAGGACTTCTTTATGTAAGTGGGATGGGGGGGACCAGATAGATTTGCTTAATCAATACCATACTTTACAGATAGGCATTAAGTAGATATGTCAAGCTGGTAAGAGTAGAAGAGAAAGGAGAAGAGGAAGACACTGAGCTTATCCTCATTGAACTTATAACTGAATAAGAAAGGTGCTTTGCACACAGTAGGTGCTTAATGCCCAGTGTTTATGGGATTACTAGATCATGTGCCTCCTCCTTCAGAATACTGTCCCCTCAATGCAGATCAGAATTATTCTGCCCTCTAATCCTGTGCAATTCTTGTCCATATCTTTCCCTAAATCTTTCACAGAAGATTTTCCCAGAGCACTAGGGACCTCCCTCTTGTTCTTTCCATTATAAGGAACCTCTCTGTAAGACTCCTTTGTTTCTAGAGATAACTAGAAGGCATAGCAGACTAGGGAGCATCTGAATTCAAATCTTGCCCAATATACTTAGTGACTGTATGACCCTGGGCAAATCATTTAATCCCTGGATGTCTCAGTTTCCACATTTGTAAAATGGGGATAATAATACCACCTACCTCCCAGGGAAGGCTTGCATTGCAAACCTTGAAGTACTATATCAATGCTAGCTAGCTAGTGGTAGTAGTAGTAATAATAGTAGTAGTAGTAATAGTGGTGGTGGTAGTAGTAATAGTAGTCCGGTGTTTGAGGGTTAACAGAGAGTTGCACCTGGAAGTGGGGTTAGGAAAGCCTCAAAGTTGACAATGCACAGAAAGTTTCTGGAGATAAGCAAGGCAGGAAAATGAAGAGAAGACAAAAGTATCAGGAGAATGCAGTGCCTTCTTTTACACCCTATACCCAGGTCTCCAAAAAAAAAAAAACTATCCCTAGATTCCACTGATAAGGCACTTAGCAGTTCTTGAAGGCTGCTCTCTACTCAAAATAAATTACTGTACTCTGCATGACTCCTCCTACCCCAACATTTTCTTCCTGAAAATCTAAAATCAGATTAAAATGAACATTAAAGCCAACTTTGAAGGGAAAAAGTAATTCTGACAGAGCAGCCTTAGGGAGAAATGTGTTAGAATCTCCACTGTTTTTTTCTTACTGTTGGTCTAGCCAGGCCACCTGCCTCTCTCCAGCCCCACCCCACAGTGAGTGGAGCCTGGGGCCATCACCCTTTTCTCCTGTACTCTAGGCTAGCTTTGCCAGCTGGATTTGGAAGCCGAGTGTAAACCAACAGGTTCTCCCACTTTGGACACTTTATTCTTAATGCAAATATCCAGTTCCTGATTCCCTGGCAAGACCTTTTCAACCTTCTTTCTGTGTGGCAATGACCATAGCTTTGCACAGATGATAGCCACCAAGTTTGGTTTGCTTTCCTGCTTGATTTCCTAGGCCAAGAGATCACAAAAATTCCAAATCACACACACGCGCATGCGCGCGCACACACACACACACACACACATATATACAACAGGGAAGGCTGAATCAGTTCATATTGTTCAACTACTTCCTGGGCTTTAGCTGAAAACCTTAGACATCCAAAGTTGGCATGATCCCATGGAAGATTAGCATGTTAATGACCCTGTAAAGATGAATCATTTATACTTAGAACTTTCTTTTATTCTGCCTTAGTCTTCCTCCTGGCCAAGACCAGTCAGATCCTTTTCATGAAACTGGCTTACAAGTTACAAGGAGGAAGAACCATAGTTCCAGACTCTTGTTCCAAGGATATGAGCTGAAGAATCCTTGAAAAAAAAACTCAGAATCCTGAGGAGTCAGGAAAGATAGGCAGAGAAGTTTCTCTATGAGAAAATGGGAAAGCCAAGGTAAGAGCAAGTACAGAAAGGGAACTTGTGAGCAAAAGCAGAACTGAGATAAGGCAACCAGAGCCTTGGTCCAGGACTGCTCTGAATTTAGAAGGCACCAAACTTGGATGGTGTGCAAAGCCTTTGAAGTCCTAAGGCAGAATAGAACAGCAGAGCTTAGCACCTACTTAGACTGGATCTGAGATTTCACTGACATAGGGAATTCCAGATGCAGAAACTTTCTCTAACAGTCTGTCACCAGGCAATGATTAAGCACTTACTATGTGCCAAGTACTTTGATTAGTACTAGAAGACAAAGAAAACCACATGTTCTAGGAGTTCATATTCTAATGGAAGAGATGGGACAGAAATAGTTGTATACATATATATCTACAATGTAAATGGAAAGTTATCTCAAAGATTACATTTAGCACAATGACTAGCACATAATAGGTACATAAATGCTTGTTTCCCTCAGAAGGAAGACTGACTCCACTTGCAATTGGTAGCTTTAGAGCAGGATTTCATTTTTGTGTTATGGGCTCCTTTGGAAGTCTGGAGAAGCCTTCTCAGAACCCCTTCTCAGAATGTTTTTAAATGCATAAAATAAAATACATAACCTTACAAAGGAAACCAATTATATTGAAAGCTGTAATTGGGCAGGTAATCTTTGCTGTAGGGGAGGCTGTAATCTGTATACTAGAGGAGGTTGAGGCTGGCAAATCAGGTGAGTTTGGGAATCCTGAACTGATAGCAGAGCTAAAGATGGAATGGGGTTCCATTCCACACTAAGCTTTGTGTGAACCCCAGGGAGTTGCCATGCTGACTAAGAAGGTACCAACCAGCCAAGGTCAGAACACAGTCAGTCAAAATGACCATGCAGATCAACAGTGAGATTGAGCCCATGAGCATCTGCTGTACCTCCAGCCTAAGAGGAGACTGAGTCTTCAAATATACATATATTTAAATATGCATATGTAAACAGATGGATATATCTAAACATACATATATTTAAAGACTTGGTCTCCTTCTCTTATGTATGTATATGTCTGTATGTCTATATGTATATATATATATATATATATATATATATATACACACACACCTAGTCTTTAAACATATGTCTATATATGTATGCTTACATACATATACAAGTATATAGGCATATATAACTATATACATATAAATATACAGAGAGTTGTCAAAATTTATAGTTTTTTTAAAGTCCACATGCCACAGGCTAAGAAACATTGCCTTGCAGTTGTCTGATTACACTAGGATGTTAAATGACTTTCTTGGGATCTCAGTCAGTATGTGCCAAAGACATGAACTCAAGTGTTTCTGGTTCCAAAGCTGGCATTCCAGTACAGCAGAGCAAGTATTCAGTATCTAGGTATCAAAATAACTAGTTAAATTAGAAAATGACAAATGATGATCTGGGAATCATCTTTCTCACACACAAACACATACAGGCAAACACGGAGGCAATCAGCAAATATTTATTAAGCACCTACTATGTTCCAGGCAATGTACTAAACCTTGGGGATCCAAAGAAAGTCAAAAGACAATTCTTGCCATCAAAGACCTCAGAGTCCAATGTGGAGGACAACATGAAAATACAAATATGCTAGAGATAGGATAAATTGGTGGTAATCAGTAGAAGGAAGGCACTCTCATTAAAGAGGATAGGAGGATAAGGAGGTTTATCATATAAGGGATGGGATTTACTGGGGACTTGAAGGAAGCCAGGGAAGCCAGAAGGTGCCGATAAAGAGGGAAAGGAACATCCTCAAATCTGGAGTTGGAGTGTCTTGTCCAAAGACCAACAAAAAAGTCATTGTCACTAGATTGTGGAGTATAGAGAGGAGAGTAAGATACAAGAAGACTGCAAAGGTAGACAGAGGTCAAGTGGTAAAAGTCTTTGAAAGTGAGATGGTTTTATATTTGATTGGGGGGGGTGGGAAGTTGCTGAAATTTATTGAATGGGAGGGAGGGATGATGTAGTCAGCTCTGTGCTTTAGGAGGGTTAATTCAGCAGATGAGTGAAGAATGGATTGCAGTGGGCAGAGATTGTTGCAGGCAGACCCACCAGCAGGTTATTGCAATAGCCCAAGTGATGAAGGCCTGGAGCAAGGTGATGATGTGTCAGAGGAGAGAAGGTTCATGCAATAGAGATGTTATCAAGATAAAATCAATAGACTTTGGCAATGTATTGGATATTGAGAGAGACAGAATGAGGAGTCAAGGATGACCAGTTTCCAGTCTGAGTAACTGGCAGGGTGGCAGCGCACTTCACAGCAGTAGGGAAATTCAGAAGTGGGGAGGCTTCGAAGGCAAAGATAATGAGTTCAGTTTTGGATACATTGAGTTTAAGATGTTTATAGGCTATCTACTGTGAGATATCTAAACAGGCAACTGGAGATATGAAGAGAGAGATTAGGAATGGACGGAATTTCTTGGAGAGAAGATAAGGGTCTAGGCAGAGCCCTGGGAGACACCCAGGATTATCAGAGTGACCCAGATCCAGCAGAGGAGACTGGAAAGGATGGGCCAACTGGACACACACACATAAACACATACGTACACACACATACACAACCTCCCAGCAGCAGACTTGATCTGATACCTTACAAAACCAAACCAACAAATATTTAAGTGCTAACCACGTGCCAGGCATCGTGCTAAGTGATGGGAACAAAAATACAAGCAAAAAGAATACTCACTACCCTCAAGGAGCTTCCATTCTAATAGGGAGACAACCAAAGGGTTCCACAGAAGACAGACTTCTAGGAGACATCTGAAGGAGCATGGCCTAGTGAGAAATAAAGAGGTGGCTAGCCTGAGGTAGGACTCCCAGGGCTGAAGTCACCTTCCAGAATGAAGAGGTTGATGAGCACGGTGGAGAAGATTATAGAACAATGTTGTGCCTGCACCTCCATGATGGTCTGCCCCATTGTAGCACCCCAAGTGTCTCCTTCTGGATCTCAGTAGGCTAGCTCTTCACCAAAGACTCCCCTTCACTCTGTACAATAGTTCTCTCTCCATTTGGAAGACAGAAACCTTGAGGGGAGGAGGGGAAGGCAAATAGAGTTTCAGACTTAGAGACTGTGGGATTTTGGCCCCAGCCATCTGACAAATTTGGCTCGAGAATGAAATGGCATCACTGGTCTTGGCTCCTGTGTCCCAGGCAAAGCACCAATCAGCTGAGAGGAATCGACCAGACTCTGGCCACCTGTTCCATCTGAGGGACATGCTTAGGTACTGCCTGCCATATGGATCTGTTCCTTTGCCCTTCTCCTCTGTGAATTCATGCTTAATATGAGGATCAAGGGAAGAAACTGGAGCAATTGAGACTGAAGAAGAGAGACCATGGGGACTCAGGGAGAGGTGAGGGATGGACACATGATGACTACATCCAACTATTTGAAGAGCCATCACATGGTGGAATGATTAGACGTTTTTCATTTGGTCCCAAAGGGCAGGAAAGGAGCAAAAGACAGTAAATAAAAAGTGGTAAATGAGGTGATATCAGAAGAACTTTTTAACAGATAAAGTTATCCCAAAGTCCAATGGGCAACCTTGGGAGGTGAGATGTTACGCTACATGGATAGAGTAACACACTTGGAATCAGGAAAATCTGACTTCAAATCCTGCTTCAGATAATTTCTAGCTGTGTGTGATATTTGAGGCAGGTCACTTAATCTAAGGCTCAGTTACCTTATCTGTAAAATGGGGATAATAACACAATAACATTGTTGTAAGGATCAAATAGATAATATATGTAAAGCCATTTGCAAACCTTAGAGAACTAAAAAATGCTATTGTTGTGGTTGAGACACTTCATTAGAAATTGTTAAGCAGAACATGGATGACCATTTGAATCTTTTGCAGAGGGGGATTTTTTGTACTTGTTTGATACTTACTTTTATCTGACTCTGTTGCTTTCCCCATTAGACTGGGAGTTCTTTGAGATCACTTGTCTTCCTCTACAAGTCCTGTGCTTAGCACAGTGCCTGTCATATGGTAAATGCTTCATAAATGCTTGTTGATATTGGTTTAAGTTAGACAGGACAAGTTACGTGCCTTGTGATTCAAAAGATTCAGATTCCTTCTCTCCTTCTTCCCCTAACAACAGCCCCAGCAGGCTTAGCTCTCTTCCAATGGTATCCAAAGCCAAAAAAGAGTCCTCAAGCCTTTAATTAATCAGTCTCCAGAAAAACTGCCCTGTGTTATTATCTTCTGTAATCAAGTGTAACCATATGGGCAAGTTTTGACCAAAGGAATAGCAGTGAGAAATATACCAGCCTTCTGAATGGTGTAATTCAATCACTGAACATTCATTCGTTCTATGTCTAGCCTGTCAGGGAACAAGCATTAAGTAAATGCTTACTCCATACCAGGTACTGTGCTAAGCCCTGGAGACGCAAAGACAAAAGCATGGTGCCTGCCCTCAAGGAGATCACATTCTAATGAGGAAGGTAATATGTAAACAACTATCTGCAGGGTAAATTCTCAAGCACTCGCTATGTACAAAGCACAGTGCTAGGCACAAAAGGGGTCCCCAAAACCACTCCTGTCCTGCAGGAATTTATAATCTGAGTAGATTAGACAGAAGACAGAAAGACTTGTTTTGCCTTATAATTACGTTCCAGCAAGTCGAATGGACAATAAGTGCTCCAGGATTTGATGTTGACTTGGGATGACCGCAACATCTGGGAGATGATGACACGACTTGCAGTTGACTTTGATTTGAGTAAGGGAAGGATGTGCAGTCACCAACCTCACTTTCTCCTCTAGGGCCCTGTGGGTCTGGTGGCTGGAGGCTGCCCAGGATGCAGTGGGAGACCCTGACCCTTTCAAGCTAAGATCTTCCCAGATTCTCACTTTAAGTGAGGCTACACCCATTCAGTGAATAGGCCTTTTTAAGAAGTGAGTCAAGGAATGACCCCTAAGCAATGGGGAAGGAAATGATTGACTTCTAAGAAGAGTCAGAAGAAAGGAAAGGAACAGGCATTTACTAAGTGCCTACTAGGTGCTAAGCACTTTAAAAATATTCATTTGATCCCCATGACCACCCTTTGAGTTAGGGGCTATTATTATCCCCATTTTACAGTTAAGAAAACTGAGGCATCCAAAGTTAAGTGACCTGCCCAGGGTCACACAGCCAGTGAGGCCAAATTTGAACTCAGATCTTCCTGATTGCAGGACCAGTACTCTATCCACTGCACCACCTGGCTAAGACATTGGGTCTGTATTTTTTCTCTACCACCTACAAGTTGTATGATATTGGCCTAGGCCCTTCATCTCTCTCAGCCTGTTTCCAAACCTGGTTTAACCCTAAGGGCATATAAATTTCCAGCCATGAGGCATCTAGGCCTCTCAGACTGGTGAGTTTCTGGAGACCAGACCCTTCCCTGATGATGGAGATGAAGGGGGACTGAGAGGCTGAGCATCACTGTAACCTGGCACATCTTTGTTGGGCCAGGGAAAAATAGTCATCTCTTTGTCAACCATCCAAAGACACATGAATAGTCCCCTTTTTCCCAACCTAGCCTAGGGGGTGCTATGAGATCCAGGCACATGGTAAGAGCTTCATGCTGCTTGTCAACTGACTGCACTCTTACAGCTAGCTTTATCATGGAAGGCAATGTCTCCTCTCTCTTCTGCCATTTGGGGCATGATGGAGGTAGGTTATATCAGCCCCTTGTCCCAGAGGAAGAGCGTGGACAGGTAGATTGAGGTAAAGCTGGGGATGTCATTAAAGCCCCTGAAGCTGACATAAAAGTGAATTCAGTCTCCAAAGAAAGATCTGAGACCAAACAGCATCCCTCAAAACCTGCCCTAAGTGCTGGTGCACACTTTCATATTTCTTCCAATTAAGCCCTTAGATCTCCATGTAACCTGCCAACTCCATCTTCCAAGGGGACAGGAAGAAGTCACATTTCCATCTGTTTATCCCCTTTGCTCAGAGCTCTCAAAGCTGACAGCAGTCAATCTCCTGCTCTGAGCTGAAGTGGGTCCACATCACCAGGTGCCCAGGCATCCAGCAGATGAGGAAGTGGAAGATTTAGCTTCAAAGTGGTGAGAGGTAGAAGCTGGAAATAATGAGGGGGGGTCAAGGAGGGGATGGGTGGCTCTTTTCCCCTTGACAAAAAAAAACACATTTCTTTGTACATCTGGTTTGTGTTTTTTTTTCTTAGGTTTCTGCCAGAAACAATTCTGAAAACAGAATGCAGCCAGAGCTAGATGGATCCATACTTTCTGGGGAATTCTTTCACTGTCCTGCTCTGTCCCATATTAACATTCCTGTGAGGGAAGTCTCTTAATGTAAAATTGGGGCCTGTTTTTAGCTATGGGAGCAGCAATAGAGACAGCCTTTGTTTAACCCAGGCTATATTCATTCCCATTTAAACCTTTGCTGGTGTTGTGCTGGCTACTTGGAAAGCTCCCTGAGAATCACCTTTGTCTATCAGAATCCTTCAGGAGGTCAGGATTTAGCAGATCAGCATTTTAATCTTGGCTCTGCCCCTTATTATGCATTTGAACATGGACCCTGCTTTGGGTCTCTTTCTTCATCTGCAAAATGATATGGTTGGACCAGATAACTTTAAACATCCTTTACAGATTTGAAGATATGATCCCTATCACTGAAGGCCAAGGTCAAAAACAAATTCCTTGTACAGTGTTAGAATCAGTCATCCAGGAACAGATATGGAACTGAAATGACCTTGGGGTCACCTAAACCATGCCCCCATCTCCCTCATTTTACAGATAAGGACACTGAGTCCTTAAGAAACAAGTGACTAGCCCAAGGCAGTAACAGAGTCAGTGCTTGAACCCAGGTACGATGACTCAAACTGGGGGTATGGGAGGGGGCAATTTTGTCTTCTTTTAGGGAAAGTTAATCCCCAAAGATTAGGGAAGAGGGATTTGGCCTCCCTTTGGAGGTAAAGGAAAGAAACTATCAGGAAAACTGTTCCTGTGGCACCATGTGCCAGATTCAGAGCTGAAGAGCCTGGGATAAGAAGGAAAATAACAACATGGTCCCTCCCCTCTACATTCTAATAGAGGGAACAACATAAAATTAACCAGGCACATTCAGGACAAATGCTGCATTTATATTGTAGCCCTGGAGTGTAATGGCAAATTTTGTAACCCGAGGTAAGTTTCACTTTGCCCAATTGTGAGGTGACAGGATGGGGAAGAGAGAGAGTACAATGGCTACTGTCTGTGGTCCTCTAGGGGCCCCCAGACAATGCCCCCATCTTCCCGACCTGCTATCTCCCCAAGTCCTCAGGGGCAAGAGCCTGGATTCAGATGGATGAGCTGCTCCCTCCTGGCAGGACCACTTGCAGAAAACTGGCATCCAGCTTCCCTGCTCTCCCATCACCCCCCTTCCCCTTCAAAAAAAGACTGAAACTTTGACTCAGCACGACATCTCCTAGTTAGGTCCCCAACCCTGGCAAATACTGCAAAATAACCAACCCAAGAAGTGCTTATTAAGGACCTACTATGTGCCAAGTGTTATTCTCGGCATACAAAGGTGAAAATGGAGCTGTCCTCACTCTCCAAGGACCACATGTTTTTAGGAAATGGCTCTCACCTCCTTTAACATCTCCTCCAGAGGCAGTGGTACCTAGACAGTGCCAGGGACAGGAGCCAAATCTCCACTCTGCTACATGACCTTGGGACGTTACTTCCTAGCATTAGGTCTCAGTTTCCTCATCCACAAAATGAAAGAGTTGGGTTAGATGACCTTTGATCTCTTTCTGCCCTAAATTCTATGCTCCTATATTCTACCTGCCCCTTCTCAGCTCTCCAGTTTCCCAACACTCAGGACTCCCCTTCCCTCATCAAAAAGGAAGACGAATCATCTGCCCTGGGTTCTCTTTACAACCTGATGTCATAAAAAAGGCACTGAATGCAAAATCAAAATAGCCGTGATCACTTCCAGGGTCTTTACTTCCCAGCTATTTGTCCTTGGGCAAAGGACAAAGCTCTCTGGCCTCTATGAGCTTCCATTTCCAGGTCTGTAAAAATACATGTATTGATCCTTGCTCTGCTTACCCCATGGGGTATCGGGAAAGGGGCACTTCATAAAAATAAGTGCCTTTTTCATTTGGGTTTAGTTTTTAACCAACCAGTTCACAAACCAGAGTCAATATGCTAATGGGCATGTAAGGCACTTCCCAAGTGCAGTCATCAATCTCAGCAGGTTCTTCCTAGAGATGTTGTCTTAAGGAAAGAAGAAACAAAGATGGCGACAATTTTAACCCAAGATAAGAAAGGAAATATTTCCAGTTGAAGGCTTTTTAGTGTCTCCCAAACACATGACGAAGGCAGCCACCTACTCCATCTGCACATATCACTAACTCTTCGCCCATGATCAGAGATTGTATTCACTCATAGAAAGTTGTTTTATTGGAAAATTTCCACTCTTGTAACTTTTCTCTTTTCAACACAAACATTGACTCTTAGAGGCATTATTTCCTATAAGCATCTTTCACAGAACTACAAAATCTCAGAGCTGGAAGGGATCTCAGAGATCATCTAGTGCAACCCAAACTCCAACAAGATTCCCTTCCAACAGCTAGTACAATGCCTTGTGCATAGTAGGTACTCATTAAATATTTGTGGCAGCTAGGTGAGTCAGTGGTTAGAGTGTTATACTTGAGGTCATCAATTCCTGCTCTAGACACTTACCAAGAGATACTATATGTAAAGCACCTTGAAAAACTTTAAATGCTACATAAATGTTGGCTATTATGATTGGGGCTACATTCCCAAAAGAGATCATGTGACCTTTTTTGGCATGAATATCACCAGTGAGGGAGAATTCCCTACTCGTTCTACTTTGGGGTAACTTTCGTTGTTAGGGAATTTCTCCTCTCAAACTTAAATTAACCTCTACTCAACTTTTATTCATTGTTCTTTATTCTATAGGACTAGACAAAAAAAAGCCTAATTAGCACCTCCTCAATATTACAGCCCTTCAAATATTTGAAGACAGCTGATATATTCACCCAGGACTTCTCCAAACTAAATATCTCCAGTCTTCCCTGTTTTTCATTCTTTGAAAAACACTCTATGTCAGTGTTACTCAACCATGTTCAATCTAACATACCTGTGATTTGCTAAGAGATTCCTAAAGGAGGTAAGTACTCCCTCCTTCCAGTAAGTGATCCATAGGTCCAACCAGCCATCCGTCAATACCTTCCACCCAAATCCACACACACACACACACACACACACACACCAATTATCTCCTTTCTACCACTTCTACCATCGCAGTCCACTGACCATAACTTGCGCAAAACAAGGAAGCCCAGAAAGAATCTCATGACCTACCAAAGACCACTTCATAGCACCCACACCAAAGGATCACCACCCACTAACCACAAGCATTGACCAACCAGCTTCTCCAGTTGAGTGTTTAGTCCAAAGAAAATACCAACTCTTGGTACTGGAAGGACTTGCCATATTCCATCTCAGGACTCATAATAATAGAGTAGGAAGAGACCCTTAAGGTCAGCGATTCCAATCCCCTCAGCTTAGAGTTGAGGAAGTCAGGGCCAGAGGAGCCGTGATTAGCTTTGCTTCCCAGTGGTAGGAGAATCAATAAACAAAAAGATAGCTGTGCCATTGCTCCCAACAGGGATCTTAAAATAGCTTCCACATTACTGTAGAGGGCGGTCACCCTAGCCACCCAGGCTCCAGCCTTGGTACCGATTCCTCACTGCCTCCCACCCCCAGCTTCCTTGGCTTCTCATAGCCAATTCCTGTGGAGTCATATGGGACAGCTCCCATACGTGGCCCCTTTTCTCCTCTGACACTGCCAATACTCTAGGGAAGGCCTTCATCACCTCATACCTGAACTACTGCAACAGCCTGCTGGTTGGTCCCCTTACCCAAGTCTCTCCCCCATTCCAATCCATCCTCTTCTCAGCCATTAAATTGATTTTCCTAAAAAACAGGTCTGCTTTTGTCAAGACCCTATAATGGCACAGTGAGTAGTGCTGAGCCTGGAATTAGGAAGTTCTAAGTCCAAAACTAGTGGCAGATATTTACTAGCTGTGTGACCCTGGGTGAGTCCCTTAACTTGTCTACCTCAGTTTTCTTAACTGTAAAAAGGGAGCTCATAAAAAGCATCTAATTCACAGGGTTATTATGGGGATCAACCAAGATGATATTTGCAAAACACTTAGCACACTGTCTGGCACAGGGCATTTAATAATTTAATATTATTATATATAATAATCTAATAATTATTGTATAATGGCATTTAATAAATGCTTATTCCCTTCCCCCTTCAATGTACTTCAGCAGCTCCCTATTGCCTCCAGGATCAAATATAAAATCTTGGCTTTTTAAAGCCCTGCGTAGCCTGGCCTCTTACTACTTTTTCAATCTTGTACCACCATACCCATAGATTCTGTGATCCAGGGACACTGATATCCTTTCTGTTCCTTGTACAAGACACTCCACCCCCTATCTCTGAGTGTGTTCACTGGCTGTCCCCCATGCCTGAAGAGATCTCTCTTCTCATCTCTACCTTCCAGCTTCCTTGATTTCCTTCAAGTCCCAGCTCAAGTCTTGCCTTCTACAAGAAGCCTTTCTGAATAGCCCTGAATACTACTCTTCCTTCTGGGGGTTAGTTACAGTTTACCCTTTATGTAACTAGTTTGTACATAACTCTCTATGTGTAGTCCCCTTTAGAATGGGAGTTTCTGGAGCAGGAACTGTCTTTTGTCTTTCTTTGCATCCCCAGGGTTTAGCACAGTGCCTGGGTCATACCAGATGCTTAATAAATGCTAAATGACTTACTTACAACTTGGAGTTTATCATTGGTTTCGACCATCTACCTTTCCTTTCCACCTAAGCTAACATAATTACCTTTCACACAGGGTACATTCCAGACAGCTGGATCACTAGCTGTCTCCTACCCATCACCATCACACATTCCATCTCTTGCCTCCATGACTTCAAAGATGCCATCCTTCAGGCCCAAAATGTATTCTATCTATTCTTAACTTACTTCCAAACAATAATAGTCTCAATTTGACTGCAGTTTCCAAAGCAACAGGTGGAAAGAGCAAGGTGAAAGGAGGAATACACAAAGATGGCAGCAAGGATGATGGTAGGAGATGGCCACAGTGGATACCTGGATGGGGCATAAAGCATAATTTAGTTGGTCTGAGGCCAGCTAGGTAAAGGGGACTGTGACTCACATTTCAGCTAGAACAAATTATTCCCAAGACTAGAGCTCAAAAGAGTTAGACAAATGACAGCTCATTGTTATTATTAGGAAATATTACTCATGTTTAACTTTGATCCTTTTCATTATAGTTTTAACATTTTTTTCTTGCTGTTATGGACATTAGTCACCAAGTTCTTAAAGTTGATCATTAGAATGAACCTCATGTCGTCCAGCCCCCTCATTTTACAGATAGATATCTAAGACTCAGGTAGCTGACTTTGCCCAAGATCACAGAGGTAGTAAGCGACAGAGCTGAGATCTGAGCCAGGTCCTCCAATTCCATATTGAGTAATAGGAAAGCTGAAGTAGAATATTTTCTCATGTTTTCAGGTCCCCAAATAAACAACGCTGGCTCTTAGGTTAGTAAATTTCTATAAGGGAAAAGTCAAGCATTGCTAGCTATCAGCAGAGCAAATATAAAGATATAAGTAAACCCAACTGTACCATTTTCAATAAACAACCCCACCCCACCCCACCCCCCCACTAACTTGTGGTTTAAAAGGGGAAAGATCATCCAAAGACCCACCAAACAGGCCAATTCTTTTTTCCATTAGTAGCCTTCCAATCAGCCCAGGAGAAAAACAGTATATAAACAACTCTCTGTGTGCCAAAGATAAACAATGGGGAAGGAAGAGGGGAGAGGAAGAAGGAAAGGGAAATCACACGGGAAAAACAAAGAATAATTCTGTCACTTGTGGGGCTCCAGTTTTATGAGTAGGATCTCAGGAGCAGAGTCCCAGAAGAAGGCTGTAAAACACAGAGCCAGTTTGAGTTTCACGGGCCTGAGGACACAGACTGAGCACTGGGAGTTCTCGTAAATGGGACTTGGAGAACAAATCACTTTTCTTTGGCAGCTGGAAAGCTCCCAGCCATGCTAATGTGAGCTGCAAGGAAGCTAACAGGATCATCTGGGCATCTAGGATTGCTTTAGGACTGTGAAAGGAAGAAGGGGGTGGGGTGGTAATGGGCTCCTTTCCCCTACAGGTGCTGGGCTGGACCTTCCCCCCACCCTCAACCACACCCTGGCTAGGGGTACTCAGTAAAAAGAGCATTAAATTTGGAGTCAGAAGACCAGAATCCTAAACCTGGCTACCAAGTTTAGACTCACTTTGCCTCCTGGTAATAATGGCAAATATGCGCATAATAATGGGAGGCCTGTTAAGTTCTTTACATATATTATCTCACTTGATCTTCAAAACAACCCTGTGAAGTAGAGGTTGTTATTTTATTGTTCCCATTTTGTGGATGAGGAAGTTAAGGCTGAGAGAGATTAATAGCTATTTGGCCAGTCACGTGGCTACTAAATATCCAAGGATATATTTTATATTTATATAAAATTTATTTATATATATACATATATATATACATATATATATACATATATATATACATATATATATATATATATATGTATATATATATATATGTGAGGTCTGGCTAGCAAGTATCCTAGGATATAAACTCAGGTCTGGCTAGTAAGTATCCAAGGATATAAACTCAGGTCTGGCTAGTAAGTATCCAAGGATATAAACTCAGGTCTGGCTAGAAAGTATTTTATATTTATATAAAATTTATTTATATATATATATATGTGAGGTCTGGCTAGCAAGTATCCTAGGATATAAACTCAGGTCTGGCTAGTAAGTATCCTAGGATATAAAACTCAGGTCTGGCTAGTAAGTATCCAAGGATATAAACTCAGGTCTGGCTAGTAAGTATCTATTGAAGTAAACTCAGGTCTGGCTAGTAAGTATCTAATGAAGTAAACTCAGGTCTGGCTAGTAAGTATCCAAGGATATAAACTCAGGTCTGGCTAGTAAGTATCCAAGGATATAAACTCAGGTCTGGCTAGTAAGTATCTAATGAAGTAAACTCAGGTCTGGCTAGTAAGTATCCAAGGATATAAACTCAGGTCTGGCTAGTAAGTATCCAAGGATATAAACTCAGGTCTGGCTAGTAAGTATCTAATGAAGTAAACTCAGGTCTGGCTAGTAAGTATCCAAGGATATAAACTCAGGTCTGGCTAGTAAGTATCCAAGGATATAAACTCAGGTCTGGCTAGTAAGTATCTAATGAAGTAAACTCAGGTCTGACTAGTAAGTACCCAAGGATATAAACTCAGGTCTTCCTGACTCCAAGTCCTACTTGGTTTTAGCTTCCTTATTTGCAAAATGAAGATTGGAGATTCAGTGATTCCTCAGTTTCCCTCTGACTCTAAGTCCTAGACTTAGAATCCTACGATCTCAGATGTTTGTTGCTTAAATCATTCAGTTCTGTCTGACTTCTACCTGATCCAATGAACTTTGTCCAAAGGGTATTCTTGGCAAAGATACCGGAGTGGTTTGGCATTTCCTTCTCCAGTGTGGACCCATTTTACAGATGAGGAACTAAGGTAAATAGGAGTTAAGTGACCTTCCCAGGTTACAGTTAGTATCTGAGACCAGCTTTGAGCTCAGATCTTCCTGACTCCAGGCCCAGGGCTCTGTCCACTGCACCACCTAGCTACCCTGATCCCTAATGGAACTCACCGTAAGTCTCCCCCAATTACCTTGTGTAGGTAAGAAGTTGGGCTAAGGCCAGGCAGTTCTTGCTGGAAACCAGGCCTCCACACTCTTTCTGCAGTCTCCTCACCAAGCTCCCCTGTGAGAACCTTTCCTACTACTTCCTGATAAAGTGCTATGTTTCCTTTCCCTCACTAAAATGTAAGTTTCTTGAGAGCAGGTCCATCCTTAGAGCTTGTATTTATTTACTCCCCCAAAACTCAACGCAGTATACATAGTAAAGAATAAATGTTCTATCTAAGAGCATGACAGACACACACACACCACACATACACACACAACACACACAACCATGTTGCTGTTGCCCATTCCCTCCCCACTCCCATCTTTCTACCCCTCTAATTATTTTAGATTTCTAGTCAGTGCAGTAAGGAATGGTCACTTGCCCACAATCTGTGGAAAAGGTGGAAAGTGTTCTCTGATCCCTGATGAAATTCTCAGCCTTACCTCTTCTTAAGAAGTCATTGGAGAAAATATGTCTTTGCCCACTTGGGACCTGGTAGAGGCAGCAGAAGGATGTGGACAAACTGTTGGCCTTAGTCTCAGAAGCCGAGTTGTGTGAGCCTGAGTCAGTCATTGAACCTGTCTCCATGCCTCAGTTTCTTCACCTGTAAAAAGAAGGGACCAAGGTAGATGGCCTTTCAAGGGCCTTCCAGTTCTAAGCCCATGATCCTACAGTGAGGAAGCCAAGAGGAAGTGTTCTAAGAACAGGATCAACTGCTCTTGTTGGAAACCACCCCCAAATACCTGTCAGTCAGCAAACTATAAAAGCCATTTGTTGAATGATTGGTTGAGGTCTGGTACTACACTGAACCACCTGGGGGAAGCTTCCAAAGAAACCAAGAATCCAGTTTCTATCCTTAATTATTCAATTCAATTCAACGGGCATTTCCTGGGTGTCTGTTATGGACCATGCAGTGGGATAGGGGCTAGGAACAGAAGGGCAAAAATTTCCCTGCAGAAGCTTGGAGTGCCTGGAGAAGGAACAAGGAGTTCGTAGCTGCCTCTTTTGTCTGAAGCAACAAGGAGAAAAGAATTCCCTGTGCTGTTCTGTAGTTGGTTTTTGATGATTAAAGCCAAGGAAACAGGACAGAGTGTAGAGGGAAAGTCAGGCCAGCTGGGGCCAATCAAGATGCCAAAACTTGGGCTTGAGGCCAGGCCCACTCTAAAGCAGTCAGAGCCTGCTAGGACCCTGCTCAGGATGGAAGCCTCTTTGGACTCTCCCTACATAGTCACCAAATAGAACAGGGAGAAGGAGAGACCAGCCCATTCCATGCTATCCATGTCTCACCATGTCCTGGAGGAAGCAGAGCATCGTTAAATTAATAGAATTAAAATAGATGCTCTATTGTAGGGACTGTGGGCTTATCAGAAACAAGCAGCCCCTAGCTTACACTGAATGCTGGCTTCTGGGCCTCTCAGTGCCTAGAAATAATATGCATGTCTCCTTTGCATTGATAGTAATCGTTGGGCAGGAAAAGACATGAGTGCTATGATTCACGTTTCCCAGGACTTCCCAATGACCTTTCTTCCTTGCTCAAGGCTTCACACCCAGCCCCAACCCAGTTTCCCCCACATTTCAGGGATTAAAAAGTTGGTTTCTTGTTCATCCTTGTTCATCATTTCAAGGAGGATCAGTGATATCAAGTAATAGAGTCCCATCAGCTCAGGTTGTATATTCAGAGAATGACCACACCCCACCCAAGGCTGAGGGTACTCTACTGCTTCGTTAAACTCCATGGGCTCAGTGACCAGCATCTAATATTTCTAGCCTCTAATGACCACAGCTACAAATGCCAGCTGTTTCTGGTTGTGGGATTGGAACAGGCCTAATGGATAGAGCCAAACTCACCTAGCCCTCAGGCTTCATCTGAACATGGCCTTGGTGAGACCAAAGCTGTTCAGGAACTGAGCTAAGTGTTGAGTCCCAAGTGGTGTAGGAGGGATTCTGCCCTTGAGGGGAAATATTTGTATGTTTATTTTTGCTCTATCATTGAAGCAAATATCCCTTCATAAAAGCTACCCAAAAATGAGGAGTTAAATGGAACTGTGGTGCCAGTCCCAAACCCTTACCAATGGTAGAAGGGAATACTTCTAGCAGTGTGGTCTTGAACCAATGGCAGTAGAGATACCTTAACTCTTCTGGGTACCCTCTGGGAACCCAAGGAGCTATGTAATATGCCAGACTGTGGAAAAGAGCACCCATACTACACTTAAGAGTTGTCCTCCCCTATTAAAATGTGAACTCCTTGAGGGTAGAGTTGTTTCTGCTTTTTCTCAAATCCCCACATTTAGGACAATTCCCCACACATAGCAAGTGCTTAATTGCCACTTAACTACCAAGCTCTTCATACACAGCTTGACTATTCCTCTCTTTTCAGTCTTTTTCCATGTCACTGTCCACTATGGTTCAGTCATCCTGGCTTACTTTTCCTCCATCCAGACACTCCTCCTGCCCTCTCTGTGCCTTCAAAAATGGCTGCCCCCATGCCTAGAATGTTCTCTCTCTCTTCCTGTACCTCAAAATCCCCAGCTTTCTGCAAGTCTCAACTCAGATCATGTTCTGCAGGAAGTCTTTCCCTTCTCATTCTCCCAGCCATTTGTGCCTTTACCTCAAAGACTGCCTTTCATCACTTCTGTATGTATATACCTTGTCTATACCTATGCTATACCTATGTCCCCCACAAGAATGGAAGACCCTTGAAGACAGCCCTTGCTTTTTCTTTGAAACTCTAGCACTTAACACAATGCTTGGCTCATAGGGCATGTTTAATAAATGCTTCTTGATTGTTACTAACGATTGCTTTGAACCTAGCTCTGCCTGACCCCATGTCTGCCATGGCCCTACTGTATGTCAGAAGCCTTGCTATCCACAGGACCCTGACCAACCTTAATCAAAAGTTTCCAGAGTAAGTTCTAATATGGGAAATCAAGAGAAAGATCCTACCATGAGCACAACTCAGCAGCCTTAGGAATGGAGCAAAACCCCAAAGCTAATTAAAATCCTAGACAGGGAGACTTTAGAGATCATCTGCCTCCAGCCTCAGTTTGTAGACTAGTCAGTTAAACATAGCTCTGGCATGGGGAAAAGAGAACTAGACTGAGTCAGCTTGGATTCCTGATATGGTACTGTTGGATCAGAAGCTTCCTGAAGTTAGGGAGCCTACTTTATTTCCCTCTTTTCTCCCTCAGTAAAGAGCACAAAGCCCAGTTCTCATCCCTGATCTTCTGCTTATTTACTGGATGACCTTGGATAAATCATTGGGCCTCAATTTCTCATCTATAAAATGAGAAGCTTGCACTAAATGACCAGTGAGGCCCCTGTTCACTCTAATTCTTAATCCTATCCCCTAGTGCTTAATTCTCAATTCAGTGGTTTACTAGCTATTGTCATCTTGAATAAATCAATTCATTTTTCTGGGCCTCAGTTGCCTCAGTCTGCAAAAAGAAGACTCTATGACCCTGTCCTGAAGAATCCCAAAACATTCAATTTCTGCCTTTGTCTCAGAAGGATGAACTCCCAAACTCTCCCTACTTGCTCAGTCTGACTTTGCCCTCCCTCCTCTCCTCCCAGCTGAGGCGGTCAATTGAACCTGGAATTTTCCAAGCAACAAGTGCTTCCAATCAGCCTGAGAAGTCTCCTGGGGAGTGAAAAAAAAAACCACCTTTGTGCTTGTCCCCTGTGTCTTCCATGTCTCCAAAGTGAAACCAATCCCCCGTGGGAGCCCTGATTTCAGTCACTGATTGGCCCAGGGCTCATCCTCCCAGATGCTCTGGGCTGGATCTAGCAACCTCCACCTCCTGCCAGGTGTCTGCCCTTAATGGCAGAGTTTCTGGGGCATCTGCCTGCTTTCTAGCATCCCCTCTTGCTCTCCTGGCATATCCCTCCCCTAAGATGACATTTAGAATCCTCCCTCCTTTCTCCCCTCCCCCAATAAAGCTCAGTTTCACTTTGCTGCAGAAAACATCTGGCCAGCTTGGCACCTATACTAAGGTAAAAATAGCATGCCATCTTGCAAGTAGGCACCATGCCATCTCAGCAGACGGCTATGAGAAAAGGCAGCCAAGAGCCTGTGTATCAGCATTGAATGCATTTGCAGAGGGCAGGATTCACAGCTGGGGATGTCAAGATGGCTGAGCTGATGCCAGATCCCTAAGAGAGGAAGGAAGGAATGGAGGGCAAAGATCCCCTGTGCTCCCTGCTTTGCCCCCTGCTCCAGAATGTGATTTATGGCAATGAGTTACATAAGAGAAGAAAGGAGAGGAGACAAAAAAGCAAAATAAAAATAAAAACCTTGAAAAACTCAGCTTACTCAAAGCTGCTGGAGGGCACAATTTGGGGGCATGGACTTGACCTCACTCTGAGGAGAATCAGAAGCAAGGGACTTTCCAAATAAAAACTGATAAACATGTCTAGAGTCACTGGAGAAATCAGCTCTGAGACTCTAAGGAAACTTGCCTTCCCATTCAGTCAAGCAAAGCTCTAACCTAGACTTTGAGGCCAACCTACAGGTCAAGAAGCATCACTCCCTTCTTCATTCCCCTCCTCCCAGTGGCTGTGCCCTCCTTCCCAAACCATCTTGTGACTACTTTGTATGTTATCTATATATGTACACATTGTCTCCGCTGGCTTCTTGAGGAAAGAGACAGTTTGGCTTTTGCTTTTGTTTCCCAGGTGCTCATTACAATGCCTAGCACATAGTAGGTGCTTAATTTGTCAACTAATTGATTATATAACCTTTGGCAGCATCACAGAATTTAAGAGACCCACTAATCTAGCCTATACCCTATGGAGGAATCCCTTCATTCTGGTCTGGACAAAGGCTTGGGATCTGAGCCTCATTTTGCCCCAGCTCCTGGACCCAAGCAGAGAGGTTTTCCTCTGTCGCAAGGTCCTTGAATTCAATTACACTGAACACAGTAAATTAGAATGTCTAAACATAGCCTCAGCGAAGACCTCCTTTGCCCTTTCTCATTCAGATCAGGGCATTGGTAAAAATTAACATGTTCTATGTTTGGGCAATTGAGGTAGGTCGGTGATGGGAAGGGGGGATGTTTTGCCAGTTTTCCTATTATCCAACATTGGAAGGGACAGAGCCATAGCAGGGTGTGTGGTGACATAAATAATAGCTTGGCATCCCTACCTCTTTGCCCTAGTTCAGAGGCTATTGACTCCTACTGCTTCTTCCTTCCTAAAGCCCCATCTTCTATGATGTTCCTTAGAGCTAATGTCCTATCTATCCCAGATAGGATAAGCCTTTATTTTAGCCAATTTGCAGAGCACTATACTAGTTACTATGGAAAGATGAAAATAAAATATTAATAATATTGTTCTTACATAGCAATTAAAACAAATGAGATCATCATAAAATTAATAACAACTCATATTTGTATATTGCTTTAATATGAACCAAGTGTTTTCCTCACAACCTTGTGGGGATCATATGAGAAAGTGTTTTGTACCTTTAACCATCAGAGGGAGCTGCTGGCTACTTGCCTGATCTTGTTCAATTAATAGATGGGGTCGGGGAACCATTTATTAAATATTTTCTCTCTGCTAAACTTACCAATAAGATTTTGGTAGGGCAACTACATACATTTCTCCTTTAACTAATGCCCTCATCTTAGGTTAATTCTGGCCCCAGGTCAATCCCTTGTCTTCTTCACTTCATTCTCTACCTTGGAAATCTTTATGGTTGGGAACACAGGGTTATGTCTCATTCCTTCCTCTTCCCTAATTGGGCAAAATAAGGTAGGGGGGGAGTAAAACTATAAAATTATCTATAAATGGGAAGTATCACAATCATCATCCTAGCATATTCATTCCTTTTAGCTCATTTCAATTTAATTCAACAAACATTTATTAAGCAACCTAATGTATTCAAGGCATGAGAAACACAAAGTCAAAAGTGAAATATCCCACCCTCAAAAAGCTTACGTTGTTCTGGGGCAATACAACTTTAGGGAGATCATTTGGTATGGGAGAAAGAGTAGTGACTTGGGAGTCAAGGGAGTTGGGTTCAAATATTGCCTCTGGCACCCATGTGACCTTTAAGCAAGCTATTTAATGTTCCTGAGACTTAGTTTCCTTATCTGTAAAATGAAAATGTTAGAAGGAAACAAGGATTTTGAGAGGTAGCACCCTATAGGGGCAAGAGTACTGACTTTTAGGCCTGAAAGTCTAACTTCCAATTCAGCCTCTAATGCTTGCTACCTTGTGTGACCCTGTCCTATAACCTCCTTGCACCTCAGTTACCTCATCTTAGTGACTGGACAAAAGGACCTTTGGATAACAGTCCCTTTCCTCTCTAGAGTCACCATCCTTTGAAAAGCAAAGATGAAAACAGCCATCATTCTTGGCACAGAAGATAGTTTGTGAGAAGGTATGAAGACATTCCATAGATGGAGCATTGAGTTTGGGAGACAGGCAGTAATCCAATCTGGCTAGAACTTGAAGCTGGAAATGTAAGTAGTAGTCAGATTGAGGAAGACCTTACATGCCAGAATGGAGAGTTTGTACTTTATCCTGGGGAAATGGAGTATGAAGGAACAGCTTGTATACGAGTTTAACCAACATAGTGTATACAAAGGTGATTAATGTGAGACAAGACTAGAAAGGTAGGTAGCAGCCAGATCAGGGAAGGCATTCTGTGCCTGGCTGGTGACTACGTACCTAAACCCAGAGGCAATAGGGGACCATGGAAGAATTTTGAACAGGGGAGTCACACAATCTGTTGTACTATGTATCTGAATTATGTTTAAAAAAATTCTGGCAGCTATTTGAGAGATTAATTAGAGAGAGGAAATTCAAACCAGAGAGTCCAATTAGAACATTACTACAGCAGTTCTGTCAAGATGTGGTGAGAGTTTGATCCAGAAAGGTGGCTACAGGAGAGGGAAAAAGAGGCAGATGTGAGACTTACTGAGATAGAATTAACAAGAGTCAACAACTGAGGGAATATAGATAGTGAAAGAGATGAAGCAGTCCCGGATAACTTTCAGGTTGCTAACTTGGGTGACTAAGAGAATGGCAGTCTCATCATCCTCTAGCAGCAGCAACATCACTAGTATCATGTGCCAGGCACTGTGCTAAGTATTTTACAAATATCTCATTTGATCCCCGCAACATGCCTGGGAGGTAGGTGTTACATTTTACATTTGGGGAAACTGAGGCAAACAGAAATTAAAATTCTTCCCTAGGGTGACTCAGCTAGTCAGGGTCTGAGGTCAGATCTGATGTCAGGTCTTCCTGCTTCCAGTCCCAGCTTCTATCCACTGTGCCCCCTAACTACCTCCTTCCTTCCAAAGAAAGAAGCAACTGAGCAAGGCCAGGTTCAGAAGAAGATAACGAATTCTCTTTTAGTCCTGTTGACATCCAGATGTTCTCTCTGCTGCCATCATGCACACCATTAATCTCTTCTCCTTAGAGGGTCCTTTCACCCACCTGTATCATGAGGCAGCTAGGAGTCTTAGTGGATAAAATGTTGGACCTGAAACCAAAAAGTCCTGCCCCCAGATCCTGCCTCAGACACCTACTGTGTGAACCTGAAGAAGTCACCTAACTTTTGTCAGTCTCAGTTTCTTCAGCTATAAAATGGGGGCATTCATAGAGCTCCTACTTCACAGAGTTGTTGTGTGGATATGTGAATACATATAAAGCACTTTGCAAACTTTAAAGTGTGATATAAATAGTAGTTATTATTTTTTATCATCGTCTCCCTGTCCAGATCCTTGCTGCAATAATCAATGAAACTCCAATGTTTCTCCCTCCTTTCTTAAGAAGTTGAGTATCTGGCTCACCATTTTCCCCTTCACCCCAACCTCTGCCTACATACTTTCACTGAAGAGATGAGGGACAGCTGTTTGTTGGAAAGAACACACGCCAAGGGAGGTGAGTGCTACCACAACCTCATCATCAAGATGGAAAAAGAAACACCTCCAAACACATGTTCGAACTGATGGTGATGTTTACTGCATACATGCTGCATGTAGTGCTGTGGGGAATAAAAAGAGAGCTATACTATAGCCCCTGCCCATAGGAAACTGAGAAGATGGAACTCATTGGCAAAATAATGTTTATTTTGATTTTTAGATCAAGCCATGACATTTCATCTTCATTGGTATTCCCTTCACCAGCACAGATCTCAACCCTTTAAAGCCATTTTATACTATAGGCTTCTTGTTCATGCATTTACATAAATCCTCACTACAGGGTGCTCCAGTAGGTTGGAAATCTTGTGGGCACCAGGCTAACAGAAAGGATATCCATCATTTTTTCCTCCCTATAGCTACATCTTTGCCCCTAGGAAAGTCATAGATTATATCTTTTATGCTATTTCTTATGTACAAGTCATCAGTAGTATGCAATAACCAATTTAACACCACCATATGAATTTCCATTGCAGCTAACTGGCCCAACAGAGAGAGTGCTGGCCTTGGAGCTAAAAAGACCTGAGTTCAAATCCTGCCTCAGACCATTTATCAATGGGAGAATTATTCATATTCTTATACATTTGACAAAATCCTCTATATATTAAGATACAAGACCTTTATCTAAGAATCTGTCTATAAAGATTTTCTATGTTATGGAAATCTTTATTTTATTTCTTAAGTTCAGAATAAAATAAATTTTAAAAAAAGACAAATGCATCCTCAGACATTTCTTAGCTGATGACCTTAGGCAAGTCAATTAACCTCTGTCATTCTCATCAGTAAAATAAGAATAATAAAACTCCTAGGTTGTTGCAAACATCAGTTGAGATAACATTTATAAAATGCTTCATGAAACATATCGCTACATATATGCTAGTTATAATCATCTACGATTTAGATTCTCTAGAACCAAATGCAATTTTCATTCTTTAAAATAAAAAATTTTTTAAATAGCTTTCAATTTCTTTATAACTTGACCTCATCATACTTTTCCAGCATTATTGTACATTACTTCCATTCATATACTCTGCAATCCAACCAAACTGGTCTTCTTGCTGTTTCTCATACAAGACACTCCATCTATTCTCAACGTCCCTCAGGACCAGCTATCTTCCTTTGTGAAATCTATCTCCTCCTTCCCTCTATTTCATTGAATCTCTGGTCTCCTTTAAGCCTCACCTCAAATTCCACTTTCTCTAAATGAAACCTTTCCTGATTCCTTCCCTCCACATCTTGCAATTGCTACTGCCCCCTTCCCCCCCAAAATTACCTTTCATCTATTTTGCATATACTTTGGTTATATCCATTGAAATGGACAGAGTTAATAAATCACAGGCAAAATTAATTAGGAATTTCGAGAGCGTCATTTATTAGCCAGGCTGGCAGCTGCCTCATGTAGAGACCCAGAGGAGACAGCCCCAAACTGAGGTGGGTGAGTGCATTTTAAGCATTTTGGTGCTACTTGGTACAGCATTGCAGTTTCCACAACAAACAGAGTTCTGACAGAGCAAGAAGGGAACTTGTTGTTAGGCAAGAGCCCCCAAAACAGAGGGGGTTGTCAGGGTGCTGCTAGGCAAAGGACCCCAACAGAAAACAGGTGCCAGGAGAAGTAGCCAATCAGGAGGTGGGGGGGTGGGGCTCAGCTCAAGGTGGTTACCTGGCAATGGGAGTCTAACATTAGGGGGGCACAGGTGGTTACCATGCAAATGGACTAAACAGGAAACGACTGTTAACAATTCATCAGATATTTAACAACCCAAAAGGGAATAACATTTTGACAGGGGCCCAAACAAAAAACCTGTTACTAGGCAGGTTATCCAACCCTGCCCAGTAACCTAACAGATATCTCTCAGCCTAGGGGCCCAGGGAGGAATAATATCCACTTCACCATGTAGTGCCCCTTGGAGCTACACACTCCCCCCCACTTACAGTTCAACTAGTAAGCTGGGTCCTCACTGCTACCTAAAATGCTATAGGTTGTCTTTGTGCACTTTTAAAAATATAGCTCACCAGCACCTGCAGTGAATCCAGCGTTAACACCATCAGCCAATAGATATCATTAGTTCTTAACAGAGGCATTGATTAAATAAAAGACATTTACATGGTAAAAATAGTAGCTACAAAACATTCCCCCCCTTTCTCACATTCTCCCAAAATTACACATAATATCTCTAGAAGGAGCAGGCCCAAAATTCGCATGGAATGGTAGTGAGGGATATTCATGGGGAATAAATGTGGCCAAAGCTACTCGCAACTCTGGAATGGAAGGGACTCAAAGTTCTTTTCTTCTGCATTTTATTCTAATGCCTAATTACTGTTTTCTAGGGCTTGCTCTCTCTTGAGTCTATACCTGGCTCTCTTCTCTACTTCAAGAATCCCACTCCTTAAAACTGCTTCTGGTCTCTCTGTATCCAGGTATGTTTGAGGAGTGTGTATATCACAGTTTCCTGTTAGATGCATTTCAAGTCCACCTGGAATTCTCAGACTTATGGATGAGGTGGCTCCTGCTGGGTGAGTAACTTTTCTGCCCCAGGTCATGGGGATCTGTTAATGGCATTTGAAGGAGAGCAAAAATCCTATCCCCTCCTCTTACAATGGTCATACTTCACAAGTACTTAAGTCCTCATGCACTCTACCAGCTGAACTATCTCCAGGGATTAAATACTTAAAGCCCCATAAAGGGGGTGTATTTTTTTTTTTATCTCCAATGACATTCTTCCCTTCTTAATCAGAGAGAGATATCAAGGTATTATACTTATTAGCACAATAACAGCTCATCATTTATGGTTTTATCCTGTCATTTTCTGGGAATCTGGGAATGTCAGGGGCAGGATCAAATCTCCTCCCTCCTTTACCCTCATTTATGAAAAGATTTACCTCCCCCAACAGAAGGTAAGTATCCCCAATGCCTACCATAGTACCTGTCACATAGTAGGTGCTTAATAAATGCTTGTTGAATTAATTGACTGTTAAGAAATATATATACTCTGTATATGGCTTGTATTTACTTATCCTCTTGCATTCTCTTTTCCTCAGTGGAATATTGGCTCCTCAAAAGCAGGAATTACTTCATGTTATCTTTGTTTCTCTAGTACCTAGGAGGGGGACACTTAATAAATGAATCAGCTTGAATGGAGTTTTATGTCATCAAGAAACTTCCATTGTAGTAGAGGGAAGGATATCATTTGTGTTTGCAAATAGCTACAGTAAATAATTTGTGAGAAGGTCCATCAGCCAAATACTACTGAACACCAGTGCACCGCAAAAGACATGTATGCTTTCAAGAAGTTTTGTCGCATGGAGGAGAAATCCATTCTGGCTACAGTGATCAAGAAAGATTCAGTGTAGGATATAAATCCAAAAGAGACCCTTTGGAGGAATTTGCATGGTGGAGTGTCTGGAGGGCACCCTGGACAGATTCAAACCCTGGCTCAGCCACTTACTGCCTTTGCGACCTTCCGCAAGTCACTTACCAACTCTCTGGGCAATTTTCTCATCTGTAAAATAAAGTTGAAGTAGATGGCCTCTGAGATTCTTTCTAGCTTTAGATCTATTTTTCTCTAATGGAGAGTTTCTGTTGCAGGGGTATAGAGACAGAGGAAAGGTAATTTAGGTAGAGTCAGCTGGAGCTTAGGATTCATGTTCAGGAATAGTGAGAAATAAAGGGCAGGGATCACTGTCCCTCTTCTTTGTAGCACCTCAGCTCCTGGGGCAGTAACATTCATAGTGTGGTGCAGTGGAGAGAGTCAGTTGAATCTGGACTTAGTAAAACATGGGTCTGCCCTCCACTTCTGATACTTATAGTACAGCATGTCTTCTCTGGCTCTCTCCTAGATCCAAACAGCTACTCCACCCCTCTTCCCCCTGGCCAATGAGGGTTCTAGGGTACTCTGAGGAGTTAGAATGTCTCTTTTTTCTACTTCTATCAGCTTACACATCTGTATTCCCAGGTCCCAGTCCTCATCAGTCCTCCAGTCTCTGGAGGAGAAGGTTCACACCTTAGTTTAATCCCTTCATAGCATCAGTCCTACTAAGTTCTTGTCCAAAGACAGCATCTCTGTTGCATACGTTTTTATCTCAGTCATTGCTGGGCTGGGATCCCAAAGATTGCTTCCATAAACCCATCTTTGCTCCTTGAACTGTCTACAAAACTCAACCCAGACTCCAACTCCAGGATTCCTATGGCTCACTCAAAATTTCCAAGGTCAGAGACTAAACTCCCTTCAGCTAGGACCAAAAATAACATAGAAAGCCCAATGCCTATTTCTTGGTATACCACATGACCTCAGCAGGGGGAAGAAGGCTTTCTGGTCTTTTATCTAACACGGTGAGCAGATGAATCCCCAAGATTGGCCAAAATCAAATAAAACAAAGAGAAAGTAGCTGAGGATGAAAGGGCCTTTTGAATGCTTCCTCAGGCCATCAAAGAACCTTCTCTTCAACACACAGTTAACTGACCATAACCAGTTACAAAGTGTCCAAGAATGCTTTGTCTCCTCTGTAAGGGATTTCCCTGTCAGGAATCACAATTCTGCCTCTTGGCATGAAGTGCCCTAGCACCCTCTATATGGAAAGATGCCATTTCAGGTACTCAGGGCATGCCCCATCACAAGAGACTTAACCATGCGTCATCTCCTTTTCTCTCTGAATCTCAGTTTCCTCACTGGTAAAATGAAGCTAATAGTACCTTCAGTAATCTCCACTCAGAGGTGCTACAAAGTTCAAAGGAGATGATCTACAGAAAGTACTTGGTAAACCTCGAAGTGTCAAGTAGCAACTATTACTGGTTTTTTGCTTTGGAAGTTTCTCTAGAAATATTTCCGTGACTCTCACATTAGAGATGGAAAGGAACTTAGAGGTCATCCAATACAGCGCCCGCATGTTACAGCTTAGGGC
This sequence comes from Bettongia penicillata ogilbyi, assembly GCA_023548195.1. NCBI lineage: Eukaryota > Metazoa > Chordata > Mammalia > Diprotodontia > Potoroidae > Bettongia > Bettongia penicillata. The sequence goes on from JAJHZJ010001096.1 coordinate 174,081, forward strand.
AGTGCGTCCTTACAGAAGTTAAATGAGTTACCCAAGACTGATGAATGAATACAAGTAAAGTTTAGGACAAAAGATTGATTTGAAACACTCTCATTCATATGAAGGTCAAGTTTTCAAATCTACTTCCAGCAATTCTCCATCCAGGGCCAGACTTAGGCAATCCTGTCTGTGACCTAAACCTTTCCCAAGGTTGTACCCTGTCCCCCAAGGCCCAGCACTGCAGAATCCAGTCCCTAAAGTTGGAGGAAAACATTTGAGAAGTCACTTAACACCCTAAGTAAATTAGTTTAATGTGTTACCCCTACTAGGAGTTTTTGCATTTTAAATAAGGAACTAGGTGGAAGAATCCAAAGAAATGAATTCCTAAGGGTAGTTTCTTTTTTCAATTATCCATTTTGCTTTGACACAGAAGTCATTTTCTGTCAAATACTCCCCCCAAAGTGCCCCCAAAAGATCTAAACAAAGCTTCTTAATAATGTAATTGTGACTGATCATCTCCCTTTCCATTTTGTGGTCTGCCATTTATGAACAGACAAGGAGATTAGCTTCAGCTTTAATCCTTTGACACCAGCTTGGTTCATTTGTCAGGTATTTGACCTGAGTTGTGTAGGCTTTTAGTGCTGGCTTCATTTATGTCATTGTAATCATTGCCTAGACTGCTCTTTGATTCTCCTTGCTTTACTCTGTGTCCCTTCAGACAAGATAGATTTTTTCTGAATTTGAATATTTTTCTTCATAGTAAATTCATTCATTCATTCATTTATTTATTTATTATATTAATATAATATAATTTGTTTGGTTATTCCTCAACTCTTGAGCACTTAATTTGTTTCTAAGTTTTTGTCCTTATAAATAACTTTGCTATGGATGTGTGTAGGGGTGTATGTATGTGTGTATGCATGTGTGTATACGAATACATACATACACACATTATATATATGCCCATATATGTATGTATATATACACATATACATGTACGCATACATATATTATATATGTATATTATATGTGTATATATACACACATACATGCATACACACATACATATAAACTTTCTCATTTCATAAACCTTGATGCAAAAAGCACAGTTATGGGACACCTGGATCAAAAGGTCTGAAAAAATTGATCACTTTTCTTGCCTTGTTCCATATAGTTATAGTTTTCTAAAAAAAAAAAAAAAGGATCGATTCATAACTCTTCCAGCTATGAATAAGTGCAGTTGTCTTCCCACAGACCCTCTAACATTGAATTCTTCCATATTTTTCCAACTTTGCACATTTGATTCATGTGAGGTGACTAGGATAGTTGATTTAATTTGAATTCCTCTGTTTTTTAACAATTTTGGGCTTTTTTTTCAGATGTTCATTGATAGTTTTTTCTTCTTTTAAATTTGTTCATGTCCTTTGATTAATTATCTATTCAGGAGTGGCTTTTACTGTTAGAGATTTCATTAATTCCTTATAGATTTTGGGTGTCTGATTTTTATCAGAGATATTTAATGCAAGTTTTTTCCTCTCATCTATAACTTTTCTTCTAATTGTGACTATATTGATTTCATTTGTGTAGAAATTTTCAATTTTTACATAATCAAAATGTACTTCTTTATCTTTCATGATAAACTTTGTCATATTTCTGATTGTGAGTTCTTCACCTATCCTTAACTGTGAGAGATATAACTTTCTTTTTTTCCTAAGTTTTTGATGATAAGATTTGTTTTGCTGTTGAGTTTTTTATCCATTTGTAATTTATTGAAGTACCATAGAACTTCAGTTTACAAGTAACCTGGTTTATATATGCTTTACTGGATGAGAAAAAATTTTCACAAAATTTATCTTGTGAGGCAAATGAAAATTTGCAGTAAGAACATCATGTTTGGGCTTGAATGGCTGGAGAAGTGATGACGCTCAACTAGGGCAATTTTTTTTAACCCATATAAGATTGCATGTTGTCTTGGGGAGGGAAGGGGAGAAAATGTAAAACTTATGGAAGTGATTGTTGAAAACTGAAAACAAATAAATCAATTTTTAAAAAACGTCAAAAACAAGTGTCATTAGATTCCTAGTCGAAGCAAATGTAAAGAAAAAAGTCAGTGAGCCAAAACATGAAAATGATTCTAAGAAACAAAAAATAGTCAGCAGTGTTAGTCTTCAATTTAGTGAAAGTAGCATAACAGAGAACATTACAAATGCTGAAATCCCTGATGTTCTCATGGAAAGAGATTCTCCTTCCAAGCAATAACCCTTCCTCCTCCTCCTCCTCCTTTTCATCTCCCTCATGCCAGCCATGACTCTTCTGAAAGATAATGTGCAGGTTAATTTATTTTATTTTCAGTTTATATTGTGTACTAATCATTGCTATAGTATTTCAGGAGCCTTAGGGACAAAAAACTTACTTAAAATTATAAAGTTATTTTTATATGAATATTTTTGGTGTTATGGTACTGATCATCGAACTTTACATCATTTCTTACAGGAAAAGTCACTTTGCAATATGAACAAATCTCATGACAAAGAGAATCTCAGAACTAATTAAATTCATAAACCAAGGTTCTACTGTATACAGGTAAGATATTGATCTAAACTCATCCTTCACTAAGCATATCCAAATTTTCCAGTCAATCTTCTTAAATGAAGAGTTTTTCCCCAAGTAGTTTATATTCCTGTAGTTTACTTGTATAGTAGTTTACCATAACTATTTGCTTTTAATTCCTATTTATCTGATCTGTTACACTAACCTGTTTTTTTCTATTTCTTATTCAGCATCAGATGATTTTAATAATTACTGATTTGTAATATAAATTTGAGATATAAAAATGCCAAAGCCTCTTCTTCCTCATTTTTTTCATTATGGAACTTGTTTTATATTTTATCTAACTCCATAAAATGTCCTCTTGGTCATTTGTTCGATCTAGTGATAATTCTGATATTTATCTTCGATAGTATCATCATTTGTTCTATACTAACATGGTCAATATTGAATGTGGATTGACTTCTACCAAAATAAAGGTCTTCCTTTATTTCTGTGAAAATTGTTTTGTATTCGTGTGGTTATTATTTACATAAGACCTCTCAGTAAGTTAACTCCCAGATATTTAATCCATTTTTGTTATTAGTTTAGAAGGGCTTTTTCTTCCTCTTCTTTGTGGTTGGTAGTAGTATACAGAGGTTCTAATGACATTTGTGGATTTATTTTGTAACTTGCTACTTTGCTAAAGCTATTTTCTCAATTAATATTTTATGACTCTCTAAGGTTTTTCTAAGTACCATCATATCCACAAAAATAAACAACTTTACCTTCTCTTTGCCCTTGTTTATTCCCAGAATTTATTTTTGTGTGTCTAATTGTGATAGCTAAAGAGCCAGGGGAATAAGCATCTATTAAAATGTTTACTATGGGCCAGACACTTTACAAATATTATCTCATTTAGTCCTTACCACAGTCCTTTGAGGTATTATTGAGGTGTTATTTTTATTCTCATTTTACAGTTGAGGAAACTGAGAGCAACAGAGATCAAGTGACTTACTCAGAGTTACGGGTCCAGTACCTATCCCTATTTTCCTTTATTGGGTGAATGACTTGCTATTTCAAGGTGGTAAAGGAAAACTCAGCTTAGACATGACCATGTAGCATCTTGCCTTCAGTCATCTCTAATGTAGAATTTCAGAACAAGCAGCTAGATGGTACCATAGTGGATAGAGCACCAGGCCTAGAGTCAGAAAGACTCAACTTGCTGAGTTCAAAACTGGCCTAGGACACTTGCTAGCTATGTGACCCCGGGCAAGTCACCTAATACTTCACTTCATTTTCCTCATTTGTAAAAATGGACTGGAGAAGAAAATGGCAAACAGCTCAAGTATCTTTACCAAGGAAACTCCAAAGGGGGTCACAAAGAGTTGAACACAACTGAAACAGCTGACCAACCACAATAATTCAGAAATATAGGTGTGGGAAGGAGAATGAGTGAGACTGAATATCAGTTCTTAAATCACATTGCCTATCCCAGTGATGGCTGCAACTTATCCTCATTGGCTAACCACTGGGGACTTACTTGGTCTTCCCTATATTTCTAGGTTTCTAGATTCTACTAACATCAGTACTTTTACAGGTGGTCAGCGCTGGGAGCAGGGGGGTTGGTGTTTATGGAGAAACTAAATGAATCTTAGATTCTAATGAAAAGTCAGAATTACACTGGTACAAAGAACTCTCTATACCTCACAATCTTGCTATTTTTTCTTAATCATCAAGTCCAGATCTTGATTCACTGGTGCTACAGTCAGGATGCAAAATATCATCTCTTCCCCTGTCTTTATGACCTTTCTCACCCCAATGTTCTCCAGGAAAGAGACTGTGGGATTTTCTTCTTCTTCCAATCTGTAATTGTAGCACACCAATCTAGTGGATAGCATACTTCTATCCTTTTATATTCTCCTCATTCCAGTGTCTGAACACCCTACTGCCTATGAAGAAATCCCATTCCCTATTGCCAATTTGCATCCCCTTATAGACAACTACCCCAATCCTACCTTCCAAATAGTTTACCCCAAATGTCCTGTTTTTTCAAACATTCCCTCTAGAATGCCTGCTGGATAATGAAAAAGAATGAAAAAACTTCTTTTCATCTTAAAACTCTTCCTCTCTCATGGCATCCATCTTTTGAATTTCATTGAGCCCTGGCTCTCCCCAATGACATTTCTTCCTTAACTATGCTTTTCAATACTGCCTATACTTTCTCTCATCCCTCCTGATTCACTAATGGGTGGAGGATTCAAAATACTCCTTGCTTCCTGAGCGCAATTCCAGATTTTCCCTCAATCACCATCATTCAGCAATCTCTCTTAATTTGCTATTCACAAACTCCAAATGTGTCACTCAGTTGATCCCACAGTAACCATTTTACATTGACTCACAGGACATTCCCTTTCCTTCTTCAATGAGTTTTCTGCCAAGCTCACGATCTTTTTCTCTATGTCAATTCCTGCCCTTATACTAGGGGACTTCAATGAGCATATTGTTGCTCTCTTGAATACTCTAACTTCCCAATTCCCCAATTTAGTTAATTGCCATTACCCATTCCTTCACTCTACCACAACCGTGCAAGAGATGGCCATATCCTTGATCTTGCCGTCACCTACAAGTGTTTCTTTTCCATTTTCAAGGACTCTAAAAATCTGCTTCCTCTAGACCAAGCGTTCTTAACATTTTTAGGATCATGGATCCCTTTGGCAATCTGATAAAACTTTTCTAAGAATAATTTTTATAGAATGGGGTAAATTATATCTCACATAAAAGAGGTTAGGAAAAGCTTTTTCAATGAAGGGAAAGAGGGAGGAGGTGAGAGGGAAAGAGTGAACCTTACTCTCATCAGATTTGGCTTAAGAAGGGAATAATATGCACACTCAATTTGGTATGAAAATCTGTCTTACACTACAGGAAAGTAGGAGGGAAGAGGATAATGAGGGTTGTGGGGGATGATAGAAGGGAGGGCAAATGGAAGGAGAGGGTAAACACTTTTGAGGAGGGACAGGGTCAAAAGAGAGAATAGAATAAATGGAGGAGAAGGATAGGATGGAGGGAAATAGAGTTAATCTTTTATATCATGTCTGTTATGGAAGTGTTTTGCATAAATACACATGAATAACCTATATCAAATTGTTTGCTTTCTCAGTGGGGATGGGTAGGGAGGGAGGATGGAAGACAAGTTGGAACTCAAAGTTTTAAAAATGAATGTTAAAAATTGTTTTTACATGCAACTTGGAAATGAGACATACAGTCAATGAAGCATAGAAAATAGAGGGGAAGGGGATGATAGAAGGGAGGGGTGTGATAAAAGGGAGGACAGATTGGGTGAAGGGGCAGTTGGAATGCCCATGATGTCTTGGGGTGAGTAAAGAGGAGAGATGGGGAGAAATTTTGGAACTCAAAATCTTGTGGAAGTGAATGCTGAAAACTAAATTAATTAATTGATTTTTTAAAAAAAAGAAGCTAGTCATCAGGGGGAAAAGAATAATGATTTTTAAGTACATCAAGTATATAGCTTTACAAAAAAACCAAATTATATTGAAACATAATTATGATACTTTTTTTTCCAAAAAAATATAAGTTCACAGACTATAGGTTAAGAACCCAGCACTGTCTGTGGAATCCAACTCAAATGGGACCACCCTAATTCACCACTATTAACTCAGCTGAGCTGACAGAGAAATGGAAGCACCAATGCAGACCAGCATATTTTTCTAGTCCTCATCTGTTCACTCAGTCAAATCAACAAGTCAATGAACATTAAGTTCTTGCTCTGTATCAGGTAAAAAGATAGTTGCTGCCCTCAAGGGGCTTACTTTCTAATAGGGAAAGACAACATATAAAAGGAAACTGAAAAGGTGTGGTGTGAAGATGAAGGCACCCAGTTTGGCAGCATGGTGGACAAAGTCTGTAGTGTGGCCTGGAAAGAAATGAGATATGGCTGGTCTGGGGGCCCTCCTTCAAATGATGTTCTGGGAAGAGATCTCCAATTAGAAGAAGCCACCCCCCAGGGGTGATAGGTTCTTTTGCTGTTTGAATGCCTGAGCTATGTTGAACTTCAGGAAAAAGAGGTTCCAATTAGAAGAAGCCACCCCCCAGGGGTGATAGGTTCTTTTGCTGTTTGAATGCCTGAGCTATGTTGAACTTCAGGAAAAAGAGGTTCAGAGCACAGCCTAGAGAGTGATGCAAAAATTATTTTTTGTCCTTGAAAAAACAGAGAGAAATGAAAGCTTATGGGGGGGAGGGGAGGCAGGGGTAGAAAGATCAGAATTATGCTATAGAAATAATTTTGGAAATTGAAAGGAAGGTGAGTTGGAATAAGAAGAAACTTGAAAACAAGAAAATCAATTTAAAAGCCATCCAAAAAGCCAGGGGAGAAGTGATGAGGGCCTAAAGTAGAGTAGTGGCTGTGGGAAAGAAGAGGAGATGGATGGGAAGTGATTTGAAAGAAAAAAATGACAAGATTCAGCAATGGCAGGATATGTGGGGTAAGTTAAGACTGAGGAGTTGAGGATGGCATGGAAGTTGTGAACTTAGGTAACTAGGAAAATGGTAATGTCCTCAATAATAATAGGGAAGTTGGGAGGGCTATGTGTCAAGTACTGTGCTAAGAAATTTACAGATATTTCATTTGGTCCTCACAACAACCCTGTAAAGAATGTGTATTGTTAACCCCATTTTACAGTTGGGGAAACTGAGGCAGATAGAGGCTATGTGACTGGAGTAGGATCACATGACTAGGCAGTATTGAAGTTAGATTTGAGCTCATGACATCTTGAGCAATCTATCCACTGTGCCAACCAGCTGCCTCTTGAGGATATTGAGTTCTGTTTTGGACATGTTAAATTTGAAATGCCTATGGGACTTCCCATTTGAGGTATCACAAAAGCAGCTAGTGAAGCTGGTACTGGAACTCAGGAGAGTCTAGAACTGGTTATGATCTGGGGATCCTCTGCATAGATGATAATAATAGCAGCTAACATTTATACAGAGCTTGCTAAGTGCCAAGAGCTGTGCTAAACCCTTTACAATTGTCTCATTTAATCCTATTGTTATCCCCATTTTAAATATAAGAAAACTGAGGCAAACAGTGGTTCAGTGACTTGGCTAGGGTCACACAGCTGGCAAGTGTCTGAGGCTGGATCTGAATGCAGGTCTTCCTGACTCCAGGACCAGTACACTATCCACTGCCCCATTCTGTTACATAAAGATGCTCACTGAGCACATGGAAGCTGATGCAATCAAGTATGAAAGAAGAGAGAACAAAACAGAAACTTGGAGGATACCCACTGCTAGTGGGTGTCACATAAATGAAGAACCATCAAAGGAGACCGAGAAGAAAAGGTCAGAAAAATAGGAGAAGCAGGAGAGAGCAGTGTCATTAAAGCCTAGTGAGGTGACCATATGAAGAAGAAAAGAGAACTCACCATGGCAAATGGTGCAGCAAAGTCAGGAAGGATGAGGTCTGGGAAAGGCAATTAAGAGATCACTGGAAACTTTGGAGAGGGTGGTTGTAGTTGATTGCGGGTGCTTGAAGTCATATTGCAGAAGGCTAGGAAGAAAGCGAAAGGAGAGAAAGTGTACGCAACTTCCTCAAGGAGACATAGAACAAAATCTAACCAGGATTATAAGATCAAGTGAGGTGTTTTAAGGATGGGGGCTGCACAGTCACAGTATAGACAGCAGAGAAGGAGTCAATTGCTAGGGAGAGATGGATGATAAGGTGGAGAAGATGATAGTGGAAGCAGTCTGTTAGACAAGTGAAAGAATCAAGAGTATATGTAGAGGGGTTTGTTTGGTAAGAAAAGGAGCCAGCTCTTCATTTAGTAGTGGAGGAAAGGGAGAATAAGAGAAGATGTCTGAATGATATAAAATGAGGAAGAGAGGAGAAAGGGAAACCTTGGGGTTTTTTTGTGAAATAAAGTCCTCTGCTGAGAGGGTGACGTATGGGAATGCAATGGCAAGCGTGAGGAGAGATGAAAAGGTTTTGAATAGTCACTGTGGAAAGTGGGATGGTGAATCAATTAAGGGTAGAACAGAATGTTGGCATCACCGCAGTTAGGACCCATTGTAGATTAAATACCATGAAGTCGTAGTAGACCTAATCAACAAAGTTTACTGACTTTCTTCAGCTCAGAGCAGCAGCATATCAATAGGAACGAAGGAAGTAGAAGGTGGAAGCATTTCAGGGTTGGGATTTGCCAAGACATGATCTGAGATAAAACAAGAGAAAAGATCCTAAAAGGGAGGCAAATTATAGTGGAGTCCATTCACCAAAGGACAGCTAGGTGGTGCAGTGGATAGAGCACTGACCCTAAAGTCAAGAGGACCTGAGTTCAAATTTGACATTAGACACTTATTAGCTGTGTGATGCTTGACAAGTCATTCAGCCATGTTTGCTTCAGTTACTCATCTGTAAAAATGTCGCCTCATGGAGAAGGAAATGACAAACAACCCCAGTATCTTTGCCAAGAAAATCCTCAACAAGGTCACAAAGAGTTGGACACAACTGAAACAAATGAAAAATAACAATTCACCAAAGAGTTGAGATAGGGAGGACATTGTAGCCAGTGTTGTCTTGGAGGAAAAAACCTGAGAAATGGAGAAAATGGAGGTCATAGTAAAGATGGAAAACAAGATTAGGAGTCAGATGGCATAGGGAAAAATGGAATGAATGATAAAAGAATATGATCAAATAGAGAAATTTCAGAATTTATGAACAAGGAAGTGGAAGGGTTATGGATGACTGTAAGATCAAAGATGTTGAGCTGAAATGGAAGGCTAGGTCATGGGAACTGAGTAGATTAAGAAACTGAGAAGTCAGAGCATTTGAGGGAGAAGGAAAATTCATAAGGCCAGGAAAGAATGACTGTGAATTAGGCATTGAACTCATTGAGGAAGGAAGGAGAATATTCTGACAATGGACAGATAAGAGACGCTAGGATCTCATTTGAGTGATAAATGTAGATACTGTGAACCTCAAAGGAGGAGTTGGTGGATGAACGTAACAGAGGGAGAGTCTGGAACTGTCAATGATTGAAGTGATGTCATAGGGAGGGAGTCAAGTCTGGATTAGGGCCAGAAGATGAAGGAGGGGAAGGAATTTTGTTCATCGTGAAACAAGCATTCCAGTGGGCACACCTGAGGCTACGTCTGCTTTCATATACATCCTACTATTACTAGGTTAGAAGACTCCATGGCATGCTATTTGTTTGCTTCTTTTAACCCTCATTATAAATAAACATTTCATGGGTATGTCATAGAATCATAGACTTAAAGCTGGAAGATGCCTTGGAAGTCATCCAGCCCAACCCACTCATTTTACTGGTAAGAAAAATGAATCCTAGCAAGGTTAAATGACTTGTCCAAGGCTATAAAAACAGGAAGTAATACAACCAGGATTGGAACTCAGGTCCTCTGACTTCATATTCAGCCCTTATAAAATTAATCAACATTTTCTCACTCCCTAATCTTCTGCTTATCACCCCACCCCCCTCCACTTCTCTACCTCCCCTATCCCTCCATCCCCCTCAACCCACAATAATTGGGGGGTAGGGTGGGCAGGGTTATTTCATCACATAAAACAAGGCCAATGAAAGGGCTGGAAATGTACAACAAAGTGACTTTATTCAGCAGGCTTGAATAATGCTACATCTTCTATCTAAGCTCCTCCTCAGCAGCAATCAATTCAACAGCAGCCACTAAAAATACCCCAAGCTGTTACATGCACTCCAGGGCCATTTGGAAGAGAAAATACTAAAGAACCAGAGGGAGCCAAAGAGTTAATTGTCCACCACCTGCCCCCTGCTGAACAGAGTGGCCATTGAGGGGTCCTGTCCTTGTCTACACTGGGCTCTAATGAGACCCTTTTGACAAATGATTGACTTAGCCATTATTGTCACTGGTGATCAGAGAAACACACTCCATATACAAACTCAGCCTGTCTATTCTTGGGGCCACTTCCTAAGGAAAAGAGTGAATGCGGGGAATGGGGAGGAAAGATGAGAAGGCCATTTTGTACCAACACAGAGTCATTCTTGGGGCCGAAAGCAGGCCAAGGATGCTCTGGTTTTCTCTTCCTCCAGTTGTGCCACTCAGCCCCACCAGCTTCATTGTGGCTGCTGTCCTTAAAAATCAATAAAAGCAATCACCATAGCCATTAATGAGATATGAAGACACCTCCTGCCCCAACAAAGCTTTGAAAGGAGCCAGAAGTGAGCCAGAGCCATTTTATGTCCCTATTTGTTCCAACCCTCTGGAAGTTGACTGCATTCCAGAAGCAGTTGCCTAGGGAACACCAGTGACATGAAGGAGACGCGAGGACACACTAAATAACTTTAGCAAGTATTTGCATTTGGCAGATGTAGCCAGGGGCGGGACTGCACATGCCTCCCCCAATGAAAAGATGAGAAACAACCTGAACCCCAGAAGGAGTGGGAGCCAGCTGCAGGAATAATGGGGGAGGGGGAGGGAGGGGGAGGGGATCAGGAAAAGGTTTCTCCTCTCCTCTCCTCTCCTCTTCTGCCCAAGGCAGCTTCTCTTGCCCTCTTGGTAGGAATCTTCCAGAGTGGCAGCTTCACAGCAGAGAATCTCCTCTGGAGTCCCCCCAGGGTCTGCTGCATTCTGGGTCACTGTAGTCTGAGAAAGCCCAAGGGGAAGGAGAGGGGGCAGCAAAGCTTAAAAGCCAGCCCCTGTACTGAGGGCTGTAAGGCCTTTAAAAGTGATGTGGCTGATGCTACTATTCCTGCCTGGGAGGCAGGTGACAGGCTCAGCTCAGAGGATGAGCTCCTCTGTGCAGAGGAAGCTAATTGGGATCCATTTTATCTGACAGGTGAAAGTCTGAACTGTAACGGGGAAGTCATCTATCTGTCAAATCTGCTGCCTTTCTCATCTGTCTCCTCTCATTAGGGACCCATGAGTCCCAAAGAGTTGGGAAATGCAGAAAGGCAGATGAGCTCAAGCAGCCCCCACCCCTGGCCTGGAAACAGGGATTGGTGAATCTGATAGGGCTCATATCAGAGTCAAGACTTTCTAATTGGAGCCCAAACCACCTCTGGTGATGCTTGCTCTGAGGGTGAGAGTACAGAAAACACAGGAGAGGAGGAGAAGAAGGGGAAGAAAAAGAAAAAGAGTAGGAAGTAAAAGAGAAAAGGAAGGAAGAGGAGGAGGGAAAAGAGAGTGAATGGAGGAAGAGCTAGAGAAGAGGGACAGATGGAGAAGAGGGGAAGAGGATGGTGAAAGAAGGAAAGCGTAAAGGAGGAAGGAAAAAGGAAAGGAGGAAGGAAAAGAGAAAAGAGAGGAGAAGGAAGAGGGGAGGAAGAGAGGTAGATGAAGTAAGAGGGAGAGGAAAGGAGGAGGAGGAAAAGGAGAGGAAAGGGGGAGAAGGAAGGGACAAATATCTGAGAGAAGTGGAAGAGGAGAAGGAGGGAAAACCACAAACTTAATTCCTATTTTCTAATTTCTTGAGTATGAGATGAGCTATTAGAAAAGTTCAAGTCAGAACTGATTGGATTGGATTTGTCCTCAGTGGCCTTCCCCCATTTCCCTTTTCATTGTTTCCCTCTTCCTTCCAAATTAACCACATCTGTGGACTGATGCCCTGAAGTGGATCCTATGTCCACAGAAACAATCTAAAACATCTAGTACAGCACAGTCAATAGGTCACACACACCCCTCCTTGCCCCTAATCTGGGCAGCCTAATTTGAAGTGATAGGGACTACCAAGATGTACAGCCGACTGATGAAAATTGCTGCTGAGGTTAATCAATGATTACAATTTCACAACTCGTGGCAACCCACAAATACAGTGTAACTAGGGGATTGGAGAGGAAGAAAGGAATTTCCAGGACAAACCTTAGAAAACTGCTGGAAGACATCCTTTAGCGGGATAGTAGCTGCCACGTGACTGTGGTCATTGATCTTTTTATTTCTTTTTTGTGTCCTCAGTGCCTAGCATTGTGCCTAGCACATAGCTGGATGCCTAATAAATCTGATAAATGAATTGATTTGAATTGATATGGACCCTGGATCACCTATTCCAGGATGGGGGAAGAGGGAATATATATGCCGTGAGCAGATTATGAAAGAAGATTAGGGAATAGGACAGAAATCTGGAAGAAAGGAGGGGGTGGGTTATGTGTTTTGGCAGTTGGAGGAAGAGATACAAAGGAACCCATAGGGGGAATGCACATCTCTGTGGTCACTGGTTTTACCTACAATTTCCATGCAGGGTAACTCGCTTCTGTATGCTTCTATTTCTCCCTAAGGGTAAAAGGCAAAATACATTCTTTTAGTTAAAAATCTACCCAGGGACTGAGAGGAAACACAGGGGCCTTACGCTTCACTTGGAGGATAACAGAATTTCAAGCAAGAAAGACACATAGAAATGGGACAAAGTTGGGACTTGAGCCCAGGCTTCTGAGTGTAAATCTAAAGTTCTTTTCATTGAACTTTATATCATAGACTTCAATCTCAAAGGGACTTCAGAGACTCACCACTGCAACCCCCTCGTTCTACAGATGAGAAGGCTCAGCATCACAGGGGTGTAGCAGCTTGTCCAGTTACACAGCTACTAAGAAGTCAAGTTGGAATTGAAATCAAGGAGCTCTGATTCCACTAGTCACTAGTACTAGTTTTAGAAGAACATAAGCACCTTGAAGGCAGGAACTACCTCCATTTTATATTTGTGCCCATATGGCCAGCCACAAAGACCGAGGTTCACATCCCAGCTCCGGTCTATACTAACTGTATGATCCTGGGCAAGTCACTAAATCTTGCTGTGCTCTAACGGCAAGATGCATATCAACCTGATACCTTATAAAAATTCCTATGACAGTGAAATCATGTGTGTGTTAGAAAATCTCTCATCCCCAGCACCTAATATAGGGGTTGGTACATGTGTCACACTTCTTCGTAATACCTCTCTCTTCAAGCTAGACTGTCCAGATGAAAGTGCCATATTCATTCATAGCCTCACCTCAAATTTAGAACTGGAAGTAACCTGAGATCATCTCCAGCCCAGAGAGGTGAAGAAATCTGCCCAATGTCACACAGGGAGCAATTGGCAGAGTCCATGCCATCTCCTGGGTTAGTTGATGATTAATTGATCAATTTCCATTAGACCAGGCTGGGAAATTGGCAGATACCAGTCACTGAGAATCCCTTCTGATTAAGTGAGAGATGTGTCCCTAAAGGGCTTAAAGACTGTTTCTCTACATCTCCCTATCACCACCAAAAGAAAAAAGAAAAAATTCTAAGACCCAGTAACCCTCTAGCCACCAACTTCCCTGGCCAGCTCATGATGACTGAGACTAAAGCTGCCAGCATTTTCAATTTGCAAAGTGAAGCTGGCTCCCATGGCAGACGGGAGCCTTTGCCCCCTTTGTATGCAGCACTGGAGGCTAGCAAGGAGAGGAAAACATTTCCTTTCAACCAAGCTGAATAGGATCAGTGGGTGGCCCTGTCCACTTGGCAAACTCGGCTTGAAATCAAAGCAAATACAAGCATAAGAAACCCCATGAAAAGAGATCCTCCCCTACACACACACACACACACACACACACACACACACACACACACATACTGCCCTGCTCCTGGGTGTAGATATAAATCTAGACTGGCATTTAAGTACAAATAAGGGCAGGACCATTAAAGATCACCCCAAAACACAAACTCCAAAATAGTTCCGGAAAGGGTAGAAGGAGTAGAAAACAGGAAGAAAAGAAAACAAATGAAACAGCTAAAACTTATAAAAGAGGAAGGAACGGGAGAGGCAGAGAGAAAAAAGAAAAAAAACAACCCAAGCCCGGAGCAACTCTCCTAGATGGCCCCTCCATGTCTGCAAGAGCCTTCAGGGAAATGAATGGGAGGACAGCAGAAAGTGAAAGCTACAGCCACTCTCAGGTCCTGGCTGCATGTGCTAAGGACTTTGCCAGCAGCTGGGGGTTGCCAGCTGGAGGGAAAACAGGCTGCCCCAGATGATGAAGGATGAGGAATTATTTTTTTTCTTTTAAATTTAAAGAGTTGGAGAAAAGAAATCATGGATGACTGGCCCTGGCCAGGCTCCATCTCCTTCCTGTATCCAAGATAGGCATCCAGCTAATATATTCCTTACAAGGACAAAATGGTCAGTTTCCCAAATGTTTGGCTGGGGGTTGGGGGGGTTAAGGACCAAGATGGGGTCTCTGCTGGAAGAAAGAATAACCTTAACTAATCACCTAAAGTTCCTAACTCAACTCATCAATCAGCAAGCATCTGATAGATACCTACTATGTGCTAGGAACCAGTCATGAAAAAATGGAACTTGAGTTGTCTCTACCTTCAAGGGAACTTAGCTTCTTTTGAGGAAATAATGCACATACATAAAATTGTAATGGGGTGAACTGGCCCATTAGGGGCCAATCTTTGAAACATATGCAGATATTCTCTACCTGGTTTCAGTCCAAGTGACATGCAAATAAAGAGAACCAGTTTCCAGCCATGATGATTCATAGATTGGTACTTTGGGATGATAAAAAGTGATCTAATTGACTGCAGAGATATAAGAACTGGTGACTGAGTTTTCAGAGCTAGAACTGAGTGGGTATACAGAAGGGGCAGTCCTACTCACCATCATTCTTTTCCTTTGTGGTTTCTGGGAGGCAGGACCCAGGAGCTGGTGGAGGGAAAGGGTATTTATGTTCTCTCCCACCTAGCCATGGTGGCTGTGAGCACGTGGTCATCTCTGTCTCCAAGATTTGTTCTGTCTTGATTTTAGGCAAACCTATATTCTGAGGGAATGACTTTGTAAAGTAAGGTAAGGAAAAGGTAGCAGTAGCTACCAGAGTGTTAGTGACAAGGTCAGCTATGGATATGTACAGAAAGATAGTTGCCAGAGGTGTGTGGCATGAAGGGAAAGTGTCAGCTAAGGACTCCAGTAAGGTATTGACCCTTTCTGAGCAAAGAACTATACCTAATAGAAACTTCATGAGAATTCCATGACATGATGGAGAAAAAAAAAAGGAATTCTACAACTAGAAATCAATAAGTACCTCTTTGTCACTTGGTACCACTTGGAAGGATTGAAAAGATGGTTTAGTTTTCTCCATATCAGAAGGTATTATGACTGGCTGAAATTTTCTGTTTTCTGGATTATTGTAATAGCCTCTCTGCTCTTCATGACAATACATTGCCTCTTCATTCTGTCCTTAATGCCTCTGCCCAAATAATCCTTATCCAATTACATTACCCCTCTTCTCAAAAAGCTTCAGTGACTCTCATTGCCTAGAGGATAAAGTAAAAATCCTCTAAGCTGGTTCTCAAAGCTTTCTGCAATCTGGCTCCAATGGATTCATCAGCTCTCTCCCCATCTACCCCAAGTTTTGAACATTCCAGAGTCCAACTAAGGAGGCAGGTAGGAGATTTTATGGTTAGAGCATTGGGTCTAGATTCTGGAAGACCTGAGTTCAAATAAAGCCTCAGATACTAGCTGTGTGACCCTGAGCAAGTCATTTAATCTCTGTTTGCCTTAAGCCACTGGAGAAGAAAATGACTCCAGTATCTTAGTCAACAAAATCTCATGGATGAGATGGTCAATGGGGTCATGAATAGTCAGAGAGAAGGATTGAGCCACAGTAGTCCAAGTCAACTGAACTACTTTGCTATTCCTTAGTCTGGTCTTGCCATCTCCTCCCTCCATGTTGTTACACATGTATCCCGGATATCTGAAATGTTCTGTCCTCACCTCTCTAATGTCTCCCACCACATTGATATCATAGGAAGACAATTTCAAAGATTCCAAAGCTAGTTGCTGGTTAATGGGTCTAGTCACTTGTTACCAGATTTAGAAACCAAGTGTGATGGATGGTGAAAGGACTGACTTGAAAACAAGAGAAAAGCTCTCAGATTTCCTCAAAATTTGTGAGAGGTGAGTTCACCACCCCACCCCCACCCCAAGCCATTCCCAGTGTTCACAGCAAAAATTCACTTTTTTTTCTTGACTGCAGGGACAGAGAGAACTCTGGGAGTGATTTAATGGAGCAAGTCAATAAATTCAGAAACTGAGTGAGATCCAAACCTCCAAATGCAGTTCCCAAGAGGTGCCCTGTCCATTTAGGCTGATAGAGTTTGGTGGGAATTATTTCTAACAGCTTATATTTCTTCATATGCATACTCTAGCACATTCTGTGAAATGAATTGTCTTAGTAGCAAAAGTCCTGTCCTCCACCTCTCTGCTACTAAATCCCAGAGGAGACTGGCTCTGAGGATATGTGTGAGTATTCCTGGCCTGTGGCATAGCCAGAGGATCATCACAGGCCCACCATGTGCCTACATTCCCTGTGGCTGTGAGACAAAACTCCCTTTGCCTAGAGAAATAAAAAATACATTTCATAAAGAAAACCAATTTTCTCCCTCCCTTTTCTGCCCCAAGTCCATTGCCTGTGGCTCTTCTCCTGAACTATTGCTGTCTTATCCTTTCTGTCTCCTAGGGTCAGGGATCAAGGAGTCACATTAGGAATGGTACAGTAGGGGACTGAGGCATATTCTTTACACTGATTTCTTACAATTTAACATTCAGTTCATCTCTATTAGACCATTTAGAAAATAAAACCTCCTTCTTTTGCATCCTATCCACATCTAACTTGGTCTTCCCCTGTGCAAGAATTTTCATTTCAAAGGAATTTTTTCCTTTCCTTTCTCATGAGATAGTAGTATTGGAAGGACTAAGGATGCAACAATTTGGTCACATCTTGTCCTTGAAACGATACAGAACAACCAAGCTTAGAGCAAATGAGAATGTTGCCTTGGCAAAACACAACTCTGCCTTGGTTTTTGGTCCCTCCATATGGAAACCCAGAGTCAACACAGAGAGGCCAATCACAGGCAACTCCCATTAGCTGCATTTTGTTCTTCCTGAATGGTGACTTCCAAATTGAGTTTTATGCATACCCAGGCTCCCAAGGGTTCACTTCCATTCCACAAGCATATACTCAGTGCAAAGTACTTGTGTGAGGCACAAGACAAAAATGAAAAGTAGTCCTATATTCAAGCAATTGCAGGACATTTTACTGGTGGATGCTGCCTGCCAACAGGTAAATAAATACAAGACAATTTGGGGCAATGCAGAAAACTGAATAGGAAGGAAATCGAGAAAAGTTCTGTGTAGTGGCTGATGTATGAGCTGAACTTAGAAGGAAAAAGGTGGATTTTAAGAGACCATGAAGGAGTAGATGCCAGGAATAGAGAAAAAACTGGGCAAACACATGGTGGCTGGAAAATTTAATTCTCAGTTCAAGGAAGAGCAAATAGGTCCGTTTAGCTGAAAGGCTGAGTCCAGAAAGGACTGGAAAGGAGAGAGATTGAAAGAGATTTAAATAAGCACCTGACTAGCCCAGACTTTGAAGTCAAGTGTATCACCCTTTACCTTCCTCTCCTCCCAGTGTGAACTCCTCAAAGGCAGAAGCTGTTTTCTTTTTGTCTGTGTCCTGAATGGCACAAGTGATTCCTGCATGGTAATCCTTAATATTAATATTCACTTGGTGAATTGAATGGAATCCTTGGGAGTCTGGGACAGAAGATTGCTAAATAGGCACAAAATTCAATTTGACAAAGTTAAGAAAGTAGTAGCAAAATTAGCTAAATGGAGATTGTCCATGATTGGCTCTTTCATGCTCAGTTCTAGGGTACCATGGTCATTCCAGTCTCATTCTGTCATGGTAAGCAGGGAAGAGGAAAAGCATCTATTAAATACTTCCTGTTTTCTGAGCACTGTACAAAATGTTTTTACAAATATTATCTTATTTGATTTCAGGGTCGCCCCCACTTTGGATTCTCAGGTACCCTGAGGGATGGGAGAATCTCATCTGCCATCAGTTCAAAATAATTGTGCCCCTTTCCACCAGCACCCCATTTTAGGGGACCAGTGACTAGCGCTTTAGTTCCATTTAGCACTGGATTCACTTTTTACAAAGGAATATTTACTTCAAAGAAATAGCAAGACCAATGTACACATGCACACACACACATAGATCTCAAGGCATATCTTCCCTACACAACCTCTATCTGGAGGGTAAATGCTAGGCTCGCAGTTTAGCTCAGTTCCTACATAACATGAATCTAACCAAGTTTGAACCCAGAGCCATCAGTACTGGTTTTGGTTCAGCTGGCTACAACCTCCATCTTGTATTTTGGGACTCCTAGATCCCCATGGTTTAGACTCCTAGGAGACTCCATTCCTGGTATCTACAACAGAAATGAACAAACAAAAAATCCCAAAATCCATGTCCACTTCTCAGGGATACACAGCCTGAGGTGGAGGGTGGAAGGAAATAGAGATGAAAGTACTAGGCTTGCACTATGTGTGAAGGAATCCTTCCTTCCCTCAGATGGCAATAAAGTCACAGACTGAATCATGCCATCTTTAAGCTGTCCACAATTCTGGCTGTGCAATCAGTGGGAAAAGGGCTACTCCTGATCATGTAGGCTAATGCACAATAGCCACATATGTTCCAGTCCTCTCTCTCCTGGGAGCAGCTCCCTAGAGTCTTTCATGTGGATGACACTATCTCAGGTTGTCTTTTGCTGTTGTCTGGTCATTTCAGTCACATCCCACTCTTTGCAATTCCATGTGGGGTTTTCTTGGCAAAGATACTAGAGTGTTTTGCCATTTTCTTTTACAGAAGAGGAAACTGAGAGAGCCCAGGGTCACACAATAGTTATCTAAGGTTGGATTTGAACTTGAGTCTTCCTGACTACAAGCCCAGGACTCTATCAACTGCACCATCTTGCTACCCTAGGTGGTTTTGAAATGGGCCAAATCCCCATTATACTAATTTTTCAGAAGCAGCCTCAAAACCAGAAAGCCCTAGATTCAAGTCTAACCTCAGACATACATAAGTTATGTGATTCTTGGCTCGTCAGTTAATCTCTCATTTCTCTGAGAAATTCTCTAGGACAATAAATTGCAAAGAAGGTGCATTGGTAGGGAGAGTTTCTTAATCTGGTAATGCCCTGTGCCAATGAAAGCGCAGGCCCAACTATCCCTAACTCCACAATCTAACACAGTTTTTGGCACCTTGGGAACTAACCTGCTTTATAAATCCTTGTTCATTGATTTATTGATTGACTCATGAAACACACACATCATAGAGTTGTGTCACTGATTGAAACCTCAGAAATCTCTCCAAGAATTGTCATTTGTGAGGGCTTTTTTCCCCTTTACTTCATATAACATAAGATATAGAGGGATAAGTTGGTACCACTACCTTTCAGATTAATCAAAAATCTCCAAATTTTGCCCAGACCTTTCTGAAGAAAGCAAAACAGAGGCCAGATCTTGCCAAACACTTTGTTATTTAATTTCTGGGCCCCCGTGGAGTTTAATAGAAATATAGTTCATATACTTGTTCCATTTATCTATCCTCCTCCAAATGTCTCTAAGATATATTTGATTGATGTTCAAAAGATCCTTGGATTCTTTGCTGAAGACTTAGGTTTGTTTGTTTATTTTCCTTACTAAGAGAAAGTTGCCCACAGTTCTGTTCACAAAGAATTGAATAAAATGGCCAAGTGTAATTCAAGCCTCAGGAATCAAAGGATGAGAGGAAAGGCATTTTAGTCTCTGCTCCTAGAGAAGAGGCTCTTAACCACCTCAGACTCCAGCCTAGTTCCCAGCATGCCATTTAAAAAAAAATCAACTTTTATTTTCAAAAGTTGAGGGGAGATATTTCAGAATAAAAATCCTTCCAATGTCAATTGCTTCCACTTGACTTAAGAGAAAATGCCAGGCCTTCCCCATGATAGATTTCCTTTCCAAGACATCCACTGTCCTGCCACTGACACTGCTGGTGCCAGCAGGAGATTTGGGCATTAGTCTGAAGTCTGTCCAGCACATAATAGAAGAGGATTTGACTTTGAGAGTAAAGACAGGCCACCTTCCATTTCCCTGTCTTTGAAGGATAGAATTTGACACATGGATGAAGATCCTCCTAGGAGAATCAGTGGGATGACTTGATGATAGCAATCAGCCACTTCAAGGACCCCAAAAGTTTTTCCTTTAAAAATTTGGGACAGAATCAGCATGGAGATACAATAAGAACTTCAAGTTTAGAGGTCTCTAACTCCAGAATTGCAACTATCCCCTTTTTCCTTCCCTTAGTGTTATTTTCCCATGGACCAAATGAAGAAAGGTTAACTCAGTAAGAACAAGAAAGGTCATTGACAACAGTGATAGAGAAGGATTATTGCATGTTAGGATGACAAATATTTACAACCAGAAAAGACCTGGTCCAACCCTTTCAGCTAGGTAGTAAAGTAGATAGAGTACTAGGTGTAGAGTCAAGAGGACCTGAATTCATATCTGACCTCAAACACTTACTAGCTATGTGAGGATCCTGGGCAAGTCACTTAGCCTCTGTCTGCCTTAGTTGCATCAACTGTCAAAAAGGATAATGTTAGTACCTACCTCCCAGGATTGCTGTGAGGATTAAATGGGACGTTTGCAAAGCATTTAGCGTAGTGCCTCAATCATAGTAGGTGCCAATTTCATTCCTTCCCTGCCTCATTTTTTAGATAAGAAAACTGAACACTAAAGATTAAAGATTTCAGATCCCAGGTTTTATTCATTTTTCAGCTTTTCAATACAAAAATAGTGCACATTACCCTAAAGTGAGATTAGGTAATCCCTGAACCAAATCTCATCCCTCAATTTCTTAAGTGAATCTCCACCTTCTTCTGGTCTTCTAGGATTTCCCCCAGGGAAAATCCAGTAAAATCCAGTAAAAATTGGATTTACTTTACTCCAAGTAAATCCAGTTTAAGCAAAGAGTTAAAGTTGAAGTTTCTCTTTGACCATTTGTTTTCCCCTTTCATCATGTTCCCTGCTGTAAAGTTGAGAGAAAAAAAAATTGCTTAAAAAAATAACACTTTACACACAGAATGTTGCCAAGAACTTATCTTACTAAGACATATATTATAGAATCCAATGATCAGTTGTTGGTGCCTCGCCTCCATCCCTTTGTATTTTTTTTTTTTTGCGTTCTCGATCTATGAAGGTAGAGTATAAGAATGTAAACTCCCCAGTAAGCCCTTTGAAGGTAACTAAAGACTGTGTCTAGAAGGCACTCCACGTGCTTGTGGACTCCCAGTTGAATTCTGCTCTCCTCTGCCCCCTTCATCTCCTGCTTCATGGAAGGTCTTCAGAGTCTGGAGGACCACTAGTTAGGTGCAGTGTAAAAGGGATTGCTTTTGGATATTGGTTGGATTAAATGGCTGCTGAGGTATCTTCCAATTCAGAAACAGTGATTCTGAGACCTGGTGTCTTTTCCTCTACCTGGTGTCCCCCTCTCTTCCTTGTTGATTGATGGTAATACATTTTAAGTATTTTGCCAACTTTAAGACACTATGTAGAAAGCAGGAGAAGTGGAGAATAAAGAAGAGAAAGAGGGATGAGAATGGGGAGGGATGGTTGTCATGCAATTTAGCTCCATCTTTCCCCATGAACTCTCTTCCAAATTTGACCTGCCCACACTGAAGACAAACTTTCACCTACTTTATAATTTTTCCCAAGGCCAGCAGGAGAAGGAATTTCAGACCAAGTGAGAAAGGAGACAGGTTAGAGCAACTATGCGGGGGGGAAGGGTTAGGAGGGTGTGCCTTGCACTATCCCTCAGATCCCATTGACAGATTGATTTGCATATATTTTTCATGTAGTTATCAATCAAAAAGTAACTCTTTGCCATGTTTCTGTGCTAAGCACTGGAAATATAAAGAAAACTACAACTACAACAGAACAATACAAAAAGAAAAGATACAAAGAAAAGTAAAGACAATCGTTGCCCTCCAGGAGCCTATATTCTAACCAGGGAGCCACATATAAGTTACTAGCTACAAAACTCCAAGAGGAAGGCTTTTGGGGGTGTGGAGATAGAACTAGAAATACTCTTCATAAAGATGACAACTGTAATTGGAAAAAAGAAAAGATTATTTTTTAAAAAAAGAAACATCCAATAAGCAGTAGGTGACGTGTGACTGATGTTCAGGAGAGAGGCTGGAGCTGGATATGTAGATTTGAGAATCCTCTTCATAGACATGACAGTTGACTCCTGCACAAGGTGTAATTTAAGCTGGGTCTTGGAAGAAGCCACCAAGGACAAAAGGCAAGCAGTAAGGAGGGAGAACTCTCTAAACATGGAAGCCAGATTGCGTAAAGGCAAAAAGGTGAGAGATGTTCATAGATGAGGAGGTTGGTGCAGTAGGGCAAAGACCTGGAGGAAAACAAAGTTGAAGAACATAAAGAAGGGAGGAAGGGGACTTTTATACTTGATCCTGGAGGTGATGGGGCCACTAGAATTGACTAAGGAGAATGACATGATGTGATCAGTACTTTAGGAAAATCACTTTTCTGTTGAGTGGAATTTGGATTGGATTAGGGAAGAGATTTGAGTCTGGCAGATAAAATAATAGGCTTATGCAACAATCTAGATAAGCAGGAGGAGGGCCTGAACTAGGTGGAGGAGAGTTTGGGAAGGATACAGGCCATTTATTAAGCACCTACTATGTCCTAGTCACTGTGCTAAGAGCTTTATAAATAGTATCTCATTTGATGATGGCTGTGTTAGTGGAGGGAAGGGAGAATGGAAGAGATGTTGTGAAAGTAGAAATCACAAGATTGGGCAATCAACTGAAATGAATGAGTGAACAGTTATGAAGGACAGCCAAGGTTGTGAGCCTGAGTAACTGGGAGGGTGGTGGCAAAAATAGAAAAGTTGAGAAGAAGGGAAAAGTGAATTCTGTTCTAGACATGTGAAGTCTAAAATGCTGATAGAATATCCAGTTAGAAATATCTAACAGCTTATGAGGAAAAATGCTGTTGACATCCAGAGAAAGAAATGAATGTAGTTCAAAGCATTTTTTTCACTTTCTTAGTGTTTTTTTATTTTGATGTGTTTCTCCTTTCACAATATGACTAATATGGAAATATGTTTACATGATTTACATGATTACATATATATAATATATAAAATATACTATCTTTGGGGGAAGGGGAGGGAAGGAGAAAATTTGGAACTGAATTTTTTTTTGATGAATGTTAAAATTTGTCTTTACATGTAATTGGAAAAAAGAAAATATTATTTAAAAAAAGAAATGTCCAGTAGTCAGTAGGTGCTGTGTAACTGGTGTTCAGGGGAGAGGCTGGAGCTGGATATGTAGATTTGAGAATCCTCTTCACAGAGACAGCAGTTGATTCCATGGGATTGGAGGAGCTCACCGAGTGAAGTAACGTAGAGGGAAAAGATAAGAGGGCCAAGATCAGATCGTTGGGGCACCCCTAGAGTTAGTGAAGTACCAGCAAAGGAGACGGAGAAGAAGCCGTCATCACAGGAGAAGAGCCAAGAACTAGCCTCATTTTGTCTTTGTTTTCCAATTTTTTTTTCAATTATGAAGCACTTATTTTTTTCCTCCTCTTGCTTCCCAGTTGAAGGGGAAAAAAAAAAAGAAAACTCTTGTAACAAAAATGTATAATTCAACAAAACAAAGATTTGCATTGACCATGGCCCAAAATAATCTGTCTTACTCTACATCTCATATCCATAACCCATGCCAGGAGGCAGAGACCTTCTGAACTGAGCCGGGAGAGAAGTGTACACATCTACCAATACAACATAGCATATCCTAGGATCAAGGAGGCTGGAAGTGGGAGGAATATCATCATCCTCACCATCGTCACTGCTAGCATTTATTAATGCTTTAAGGCACAAAAAGCAGAGGCTTACATCTGTTATCTCCTCTGATCCTTACAACAATTCCCAGAGGGAGGTACTATTACCATCTTCATTTTAGAGATGAGGAAATGAAGGCTGAAAGAGGTTACCATGCTCATCTCCTTGACTCCAAGTCCAGTGCAGCATGAGGATGTTGGGTCCGATGGCAGATAGGTAAGTTAGATCAGTGGATAACACTGTTCCACCAAGCTGTCTAGTCACCCAGCCTCTTCATTCTACGGATAAGGAAATTAAAGCCCATGAGGCATTTTGCCCAAGACCACACATATACCAAGTGGCAATGAAAACAATAATCTGTCATCTGAGTTATACCACAGCTGTAAAGACCCCTAAAAACTTAGGGGATAACATACATAAAAGACACAGAGGCCTTCAAACTAATGATAGCTAGTGTTTCTGTAGCAGGTTTGAAAAGTACTTTACAAATATTATCTCGTTTGATCCCCAAAACAACCCTGGGAAGTCGGTGCTAATACTATCTCCATTTTCCAGTTGGGGAAACTGAGGCAGGCAGTGATGAAATGAGTTGTCCAGGGTCACAGAGCTAGTAAGTGTCAAAGGCCAGATTTGAACTCAAGTCTGCTTGACTCCAGGGTTACTCTGTCACCTTAATTTCTAAATTTCTAAATTCTAATTTCTAAAGTTTTCTTCCCTGAAATCAAAACTCAATTTGCCCTTTTGCTATTGTCACCCTTTTCTCCTAGTTCAATCTTCTAGGACCAAGGAGAACAAGCCTCTTCCAGGTGACAGCCCTTCAAAATTGGAAAACAGTTATCCTGTTTCTCCTGTGTCTTCATGCTGAGCATCCCCAGTCCCTTCAGTGAATCCTCAGTTGACATAAATTTAAGACTCCCTATCATTCTGCTCACCCTCCTCTGGCTGTTTCTTCAGCTAATCAGTGTCTTTCCTAAAATGGGGCTCCCCTAAAAAGCCAGTTATTGCAAAAATACTGGGCAGTGTGGAATTGGTACCCAATAAATGGAAAACCAGGGGTTGGGGTGATCAGAGAAGCCTTATTCCTGAAAGAGATGGGAGATCTAGGTATTGATGAAATTTGATAAAGAGGATGGAAACAGAAGAGAGAGTATAACAGGAAATCTTCCAGGAACACTGGAGGAATTCTGGTGAGGAAGGGGGAAACGGAACTTCCCAAGGGTTAAATAGAAATTAAGTGGCAGAGCCAAGATTTGAATCCAGGTCCTTGGACTCCAAATCCATTGTTTTTGCAGATGGACTATGTTTCTTAGATGAGACTGCCAGACTTAGATAAGATGAACTCACTGAACACACACACACACACACACACACACATGCACACATGCACACACACACACACTTGCTTCTGTGGAACCATTAATAAAAACTAGAAGGGGGAGAGGGGAAAAGCAGAAAAAAACAGCTGTTCAGTTCTAGAAGATCATCAAATCATAGATTTTCAACTAAAAAAGACTCCAGAGGTCATCCTGTTCAGTTGCCTCATTTAACAGAAGAAGAAACTGAGGCCTGAATGTTAAGCAATTTGCCACCCACGTAATAAGCAACAGAAGCCAGATTTAAACCCAGATTTTCTGACTCCTGATTCAATGTGCTTTATGATGTGCCATGCTGGCTCCACCACAAACCTCCTCTTGGCAAGAAGGAATCCAAATCAGGGGCTCAGGGGCACCCACCACAGAATCCCCCATACTGACTGAGACTGACCCAGTAGACTTTGTTACATACTTCTACCTCCCACAAACTGTTGCTTGACCGAATGTTTACATAAGAAATAGTAAGTAATTAAATGACACAAATGGCTTCATGGAATTCCACTTGGGTTTTGTTTCATTTTTCTAAAAAAATATTTTTTTCAAAAAGGAACACTTTCCCCCTCCCCTCCCAATTCTGGTTAAGACCTAGGGGAGGACTTGGTATTTGAGCCAGAATCCTCAGGGCCCCTTTTCTCCTCTAATGTAACATAAATACAGCACATACCAGCATGCCACAGATCAGGAGCATATCCAGACCTGAATCGAGGAATTCTTAGTCCCAATCTGCTAATGACACTCGAGGTAGTACCTTGTCTATACAGTTCAAGTTCTTAGGAAAATGATTGTACAGAATCTGTCACTAGCACCAGGCACCCAGAGTATCAACATCTGGAGGAGCATGCTTCCTCCCCCAACTCTGGACCTGATTTCTGTAACACAGACCCCCATAGCGGAAATGGCCAAACTCAGAATCACAAAATTACGGAATCTGAGAAATAACACGTTCTTCGGCATTTACACAGTTCAACCTATACACACCTCAATATGGCTGACAAGTGGTCATTCAGTCTTTGAAAATCTTCAAGAGAGGGGATACCCATTATGTTCATCCCACTTTGGGAAAGTGCCAAGTACTAAGAAGCCTAACAGAGACAGTCATCCTAAACTGGTGTCTTTACAGCTTCCACTTGCTGCTGATTCGTGCTCATCTTCAAGTGAAATAATATTTTTAAAGCACTTAGCGCTACCTGGTACATGGTGGTCAGAGTTGTTTGTCCCTTCCTTCTCAAAGAGAACCATGACATCATGGAAGTAATGCCATGACAAGCAAGCGAATAAAGAGGGCTGCACAAATACATGGTAGGCAATTAATAAATGATTACTCCCCTCAATCCCCTCCCTTCCCTTTCCCTTTCCCTTTTTCTTTCCCCTCTCTTTCCCTCCCTTCTTTTCCGTTCCCTTCCTTTGCTTTCCTTTCCCTTCCCTTGCCTTCTGTCTGGGGCCAGATAAAGTAGAATTTCTTCTCAACAAGCCAGGACTCCAAATACTTCAAATTATCTCTCTTCCCATCCCTTAGTCTACTCTTCTCCAGGTTGAGGATGCCCAGTTCCTTGAACTGCTCCTCATATGACATGAACTCAAGGTCCACTGGCATCCTAGTTGAGACCTGTCTCCCATTGATTCAGGCCAGTGCCAGTCATCCTGACCTATATCTTGTCAGTAGACTCTGATGACTGGAGGAGAGAGTGAGATTGATAACTTTGCACAGCCCTGGCTCACTTAAGTCCAGTTCACTCCCAACTGATGTTGAGCTGTGATGTTCAGAGCTAAACACAATCCTACAGAGGAGATCTGATGAGGGCTAAGTGCAGAAGGACAGTCAGCCACCTCTTCATTCCTGAAAACTATGCCTCTTAATAAATCCCAAGCATTAAAGTCACTTTTTGGTTATCACATCACCCTATTGACTCATAAGAAGCCTACAGTCCACTAAAACCACTGGATTTTTTTCAGACAAAAAGCTGACTAACCCTTTCTTCTTCTTCTTGGATTTAGGAAATTGATTTTTTTTGTAATAAATGTAAGACTTCACATTGATCCCAATTGGATTTCATCTGTTTAGATTGTGTCCACTGTTCTAGCTGTCAAGATCTTTTTGGATCCCACCTTGGTTATCCAGTGTGCTAAGTATCCTCCCAGATTGATGCCATCTGCAAGCTTAAGCATGCTATCTATGCCTTTTTGTAAGTCATTAATAAAAATGTCAAATACCACAGGGCCAATCTGGATCCCTGGGGTGCTCAACTGGAGATTTCCAGCCATGTTGATATTGAATATCTGTTCTTTGAATCTGGCTAGTCAATCAATTCTGAATTCATCTAGTTCACATCTTCCCACCTGTTCTATAAGAATCGCATGAGACATTAAATCAATAACTTTCCTATAATCTGGGCAAATTATATCTACCTTATTCACTTGATCTTAGGTTTTAATGACTGTCAAAATAGGAAATCAGATTGACCTGACAGACTCCCTCCCCTACTGTATCTACTCTTGGAAATTTCATGTTCCCGTTTATGCTAACACCACTACCTCCTAGATTTGTTCCAGGTAGACCAGAGATCTCACTGCAAGGCATAAACCCTAAGGAGGTCACTGATAAAAACAAATTTTTCATACACACTAAGACGTTCAGGTCAGGATTTTGTAGTAGCAAAGAACTGGAAAGAAAGCAGACATCCATCATCTAGGGAATAGATAAACAAATTGTGGGACCTGTATGTAATTGAATATAACTGAGTTGTAAGAAACAATGAGCATGATGCTACAGAGAAGCATTGGAAGCCTTACAGGAACTGAGGCAAAGTGAAATAAGCAAAGCCCAGAAAATGACATACATAAAGACCACAACACTGGAAATGGAAAGAACAGCAACTACCAAACAATTAGGATGATGTGTTAGGAAATTGAAAGGAACAAGCTTGACCACAAAGAAGAGGTCTGAGATGACAGTTTCGTTGACTCCATTGTAGAACACTGTGTATAACATCAGATATCTTCATGATCAGTTTTTGTTGAATTTTTTCTTTTCTTTCTCTTTTTCTTTCTAAGAAAAAAAAACCCTTTGGTTATAAAACAAAGAAATATCTCTCTGGGAATAATAATAGGAAGAAATGGAGTCGATGTAAAAACAAAAGTCAAAAAAATCTATTTTGAAAGTATTTTTCAAAGAAAAAGTGGTAAATGAAGGAAGTCTTCTTTACAGAGACATTGTATTTTTTACTCGATCCCTGATACCTCCCCCTTCTTCATGAAGCCCTCTTGGTTGGATCAAAGAAACACTAATTCCTTCCAGACTTATATCCCTAGTCCCCTAGATTAGACACCTCCCTTCTGATGAAGACTACACAGATCATTTTGTGAGCATCTTCCTTTGTTCTCCTCTCCAGTTCCCAGAGAACTCTGAGCACTTAAAAGTGTGCAGATTGACAGGATTTATAGAAACTTCTTCCTCTGCACAGCTCAAGGTATAACCCAAGGGTTTTCCATCACAGCCTACTCTTCTCAATGACAAGGAAGTGCAGAGTAAGAAAAGGTCCTGGAGGAAAAGGGCTACAAAGGAGCCTGTATAGCATGCATTTCCAGATTCAGCACAATGTGAAAATACTAAGGCAATAAGTGATTTCCCATCTGACTCGTGTTGCCCTTTTAGTATCACATGCCAGGCACTGTGCTAAGTGCTGGGGATACAAAAAGGGGCAAAAGACAGCCCTTGCCTTCTAGGAGCTTACAATCTAATGGGTGTTGTCCCACAGGAACTCTGGCCAGTGGTGAAAGTTTCATTATTGTACCAGAGCGTGAGTCCTTAGAGAATGTCTCTACCACTTTAATGATACAGTATTGAAGATGTCACCATTTTTGATCCATCCACCTAAAGTTGTCAAATGAAAAAAAGTTCAGAGTAGAGATACATTGAAGGAGATTTTCATCAGGCTTACTCCTACTTCTAGCTTAGCAAACTATCTCTGTGACATTGGGAAAATCATTCAACCTATCTGGGTCTCCATTGCCTTGTCTAAGAGATGGAAGTGTTAGGTTAAGTGATCCATCTACCAATAAAAATCTATGAGTTTGACCATTAATTCAGTTTTCAGCTCACTATCCCAGTCCCCACAGAAGCTCTTCCAAACCTTTTCATCCCTCCTCAAGCTTCCCATGGCTCCCCCTCCTCTCACTCAGCCAAGAACTTTGCTTTCTATTTTACAGAAAATTTAGGAGCAACTTTGAAAAGGTGGAGTGTGTCCAGAAGGAAATCAAAATAGTGAAGCATCTTAATTCCATTTTGTACAAGGGCTAGTTGAAGGAACTGGAGGGTATTGAGATACTGGAAGCAAACAAGGGAGGGGAATGAAGGAAAGAAGTGGGGAGGGTCACAATTACTATCTTGAGGTACTTGAAAGCTGTCATATGGAAGAGGGATGATGTTTGTTTCAAATTTAGTGTGTTATCATCACAGCAAACATGAAATACCTTGCTAATACTCTGCTTGGCCTCCAGGTCAGAACTAGGAGCAACAAGTGGAAGTTACAAAGAGATTAATAAAGGATTGATGCCAAGAAAACTTCCTAGCAATGAGCACTATCCCCAAATGCAATATCACCAAAGGCCTTCAAGCAAAGAGGTTGCATGACCATTTTTCAGGTGTGTTATAGTGGGAGTGCTTATTAGGATCACAGGACTATGTGGTCACTGAGCTCCCTAGGCAAGTCACTTAACCTCTGTTTGCTTCAGTTTCCTCCTCTGTAAAATGGGGAGAATAAAAACACCTATCTCACTGGTTTGCTGTGAGGATCAAGGGAGATGATAATTGTAAAGCATTTGGCACAGTGTCTGGCACATTGTAAATACAATATAAATGTTTATTTTTATTATCATCATCAATATTAATGTTATTAATTTTTTGATTCCATGACCTTGGACAAGTCATTTTTTTTCCTCTCTGGGATTGTTTCCTCATTTGGAAAATGAGAAAAATGATGATTGCTCTGGCAATCTCAAAAGGTTATTGGAAGGCTCTGTGGAGATCACAGATATTATAATGTACTTTCTAACTCTAAAGAACTGTATAAATGTGAGTCATCAATAGAAGAGAATAAAAAATGGAGGCTTTCTTTTAAGTACTCCTCCCATTTGGGTGCGCAGTTAGGCATGAATAATCATTCTGGGGAAAATATTAAAAATTAATTAAAACAGTTTCCTATAATATTTAATCTTATCAGCCATGTACGCTCATGTATTCCCAGGCAGCATGTCAGGTCCTGAATAATTAAAGTAGACTGAGACTGTGATTTGGTCCTCTGACAATGCTTTCAACTCAGTACAGTGGAATTGAATTCTATCACCCAAGGAGAGTATCCTTGCTATTGTAGGGAAAGTTTCAGTCCAGCAATAACTCATAATGGCTGTATTAACCAAGAGAGCAGACATAATCTTCAGTAATGATGGCCTGGCATGAAGAAAGTGTATTTGGCCCTGGTGAAATGTCGATTTCCTCCTATCTACTGTTCTGTAACTCCTTTAATTGGGTGAGTGGTCCAAGCAAACCTTCCCTGCTCCTTTCTGACAGTTCAGAGTACAAGTTCAATCCTAAGGGAACATGGTAATCCCCTCTCATGTAGAGAAATGATGAGGATAACCTTGGTCAGATCTAAGGTTGGGGGTGGGATGGGGGACCACAGCAGATTCAAAGAACTGCTGCAGGAAGTAATAAGATAATTGGAGTCCACTGAAGGTATGTACCCTCCAATCTCAGCTGAGCCTTCCTGCAGTGGTGGTCAGCAATCCTTTTGTTCCATCTCACGTTGACCACTGATCAAATGTTCCACAGTGGCTGTCTCAGGCCTTTTTCTGCTCTTCTCAAACTCCGCCCCCCCACATCAACCCATGTCCACCCTCCCCCTCCCTGCAATCAATCAACAGATATTTGACCACATCATTCAATGACCATATATCCTACATTACCAATATGGAAGTCTTTGCATGCAAATTCCATCAACTTGTGACCTGCATAGCTCAAAGCTTCCTTGCCTCTTTGGACATTCTCTCCCTCCTTCCTGTCTAAGTACCAACTTAAACCTTCTGCCTACTTATTTCCCATGTGACCTTGAGCAAGTCACATAATTTCCCTAGGCTGTACCTTCTTCATCTTTCAATGGAGATTTTGGAGTAGGTAAACTCCAAAGTCCCTTTCAGTCCTAACTTTATGATCCTTATGGTTTTTACACTTGATTAAAATGCCATTCTAAAGTTTAGCCATTTAAAAATGTTTCATCACAGCTACCCTGTGAGGTAGGTGATGCTAGTGTAACAGGTTTTCCATGACAATCAGCCATCAAGCATTTATCAAGTGTTTGCTATCTGATAGTCACTGTGCTAAGCACCAGGGGTATAAAAGGGGCAAGAATACTGTTCCTACCCTCAAGAAGCTCACATCTGAATAGAAACATGTTCCAAAGAGCATGGGAAAAGCTGCTGAGCCACACATCCTGGCTCAGCTCTGAAGGATGGAGGATGACTCAGTCTCTTCATTGGCTGTTGAGCAGGAGAGATGCTGACCCAGTAGGTCTTTAAATGACCCACTCTTGGTCTCATTTCTTCTTTTTCCAACTGTCGATGAGGGGAGATTAAAGCCTCTTCTATGACATCATCTCTCTACTGCCGTCCTTACCCCCATTTCAACCCCACAGCATCTGTGAGTACCCCACCCCCAAAGCACATGTCCTCAGAGCCCCAGCTGCCTCTCCTTATTTGTACTACCTCACCTGAATGTAGAAAAAAGAGTAGAAATCTTGATATGGAAAGCCACAAAAGCCACCTTGTGAAGCTGAGAGGTTGGAGGTCCTGGCTCCCTGCTCGGTCCCACAGAGTCCCCTCCATACTACTGAAGTCATGGAGGAGAAGACAACCACTGGCTAGACAAGGAGGTCAACTCCTCTTACAGCTTATCAGAAGAAGAAATGGGACCCAATAGGAATTGTTTGGACAGTTCATATCCTAGGTGAAATATGAAATGCCAATTTAATAATCCTCCAAAATGTTTTACATTTTTGTGGGTTTAGATCTCAATTTCCCAACAGAATACAGCAGTAATCATAAATTACAAGATAGTGATTGTCTTGTCATTGTGTGCTTGTGAGCCTTTGTGTTTAGTATTTCTTTTGTATAAAGGACATAAAATGTTATCTTATACCTGGTCTGCATTGTACATTCTACTGCCTTCCTATGGGGGCTGGGGGGAGAGGGAGTTCCTGGGTATGAGCTAATCCTAAACTTTAAGTATTTTCCCTAGCGAAGTAAAGAGGTAGAATGCAAGTTAAATAGTCTTACCCTTCTTTTAGGGGGTTAAGTTCCCCCAGGACTAAATATGATCTGATCCCATGTATATGGCTAGAGTAGAGAGAGAGAGACCCTTTAATGAAAAGGATGTGGGTTAGTGCCTTTAGCTGCTAATTGTTAGACAAGTATAATTAGCCCTATTTTACATATGACAGAACCCATGCCCAGATTAGAGAAATCACTTACCCAAAATCATGCAGAGAAAGCATTTGAATCTGGGTTTTCTAACATCATAGCTGGTGCTCTTCTAGCTCATGCCCTGTTCAATCATTACCTCTCTCTTTAAGTTCTCCCTCTCTACTGCCTCCCTTTTTTTTCAGGGAGAGTCTAACAAATATCCTCAGATCTCCCCTATCTATAAGAAAACAATTTTAAAAACCTCTCTCTCTTACCCTGATGTCTCCTCAAGCTATTGCTTGCCCCTTCCTTCCTCCCTCCTTTCACAACCAAGCTTCTAGAAAAAGGAGCCAGGACTTACTTCCTCCGCTTTCTAACCACCCACTCACTTGCTCACTCCTTACCCTTTTACGATCCGGCTTCTGTCCCCACCACCCTCCCTGCTCTGAAATATCATAACATTGTTTTTGTGCATTTCTTGCACACTTTCACATTCTGGTTTGTAATATATTCATTTGTGCACCAATCGCTTCTTCCATTTATAAATTCTCTTGAGAAGGGACTATATATTATTCATTTTTTGTAGTCTATGAATGAATGAATGGAGTTCCTAGGCAGTCTTGAATACTGTACCTGAGCTGGTATGCTTTTTGATATTCATGAAATCCAGAATTCAAGGAAAAATCCATTGATTTTTTGTTATTGTGCAACCCATCCCTTTCAGCTATGACCCATGCCATCTTGCCATCTGCCCTACATTTTTCACCTTGCCTGAATGAACGTTCTGTCCTGGACCTCTAGAATTATGTCCCACAATCCCTGTGACTTCCCAATGCTTTTTTTATTTCATGAATCCCTTTTACCAAATAAAAAAGATATCATGAATTTCCATGGCAATTCATTACATTCTTTTAGATTTAATCATTAAATGCTTACAATAACTGCAGTGGTAACTTTTGCCCTCAAAAAGCTCCAAATTAAAACTTACACAATATAATTATAAATATAAATTTTTCTACCTATAATTATAAATACTCTAAATATAAAATTACAAAACTCTAATTAAAAAATAATTATAAATATTTTATGTAAGACAATCCTATAAGAATTAAAAGAGATAATCCAGCAAAACTTCATATGCTTACTATAATCTGTAAGACTTCATATTACATTATTTTGCAAATTCCATTGAGTATAAATAACATTTTTAATAAAACAAGTTACAACTTGGAAGATGTTTTGCATAATGTAATAGTCATATATAAGCTTAATTTCAACATTGGACTTTTATTTGAACAAAAGATTGCAATATTTGGCTCAACACCAGAGAAACACAGTCTTAAATCTGATTCTGCATCAAATTTATTTCTGCATTTTGATTTAAAACAAAAATAAAATAAAAATGCTCCCTCACAAAAATATGTGTGGGAAATGGTAGGAGAATTTTACAAGTTTCCTTACTGACAGATAAAAATCCTTTTTAAAAAAAAAATTAAGTATCAAAGCAATTGTAAAAAATAAACATGAATCGTTAGCAACAATATAAAATATTTGCTGTCCTACTGGCTAAAGACAAGTACTATTTTAAATGATTAATATAGTTTAAGTTCAATTATTGTTTCATTTTAAAATGTTCACATATAAACTAAGCTTTTAGGAAAGAATCTCTTCAAACATGGCTTTATTCTCTTCTGCGACTAGCATACCAGCTGTACTCTTACAAAAATTCTGCTGAATGATTGACCAGCATTACCAACCACTTCATTTGAAAATCTATCAGGTAGAAAAATAGTATATAAGCTGAGGATGTTTAAATCAGAAAGCATCCTTAATACTGCTGTGAGAGGTAACAAAAGGTTTGTTTTTACAGATGTGATAACCCATAATGGTTTTAAGATGGCTGATAATGCATATATCCAGAGATAGTGCTTTTCAAACAGCTTGATATTTGTACTACAGGAATACAAATGTTCATAACAACTTGATGGTGTAATTACACAACTGATGAGATACTATTACAGGGTAGTAGAGGGGAATATGAGAGCTACTCGGGCATAGTATACAAAATGCACATATGTCTGTCTATCCATTAGGAATCAGTTTGAACTCCAGCCAAACCATTGTGGTGGTTTGGAAACAATTTGATTACAGGTTGAGAACTTGCAGGGACATGATAACTTTATTATATATTTAAAAGGGAGAGCAAGTTGTACATAATGGATCTGCAGTTTCATGTGCTACCTTTTTTTAAATTAAACTATGTTATGGAAATGTTTGTTTTATTCCATAAATTAAAAATTAAATAATTTTTTAAATTTTTAAAAAGAACATGTTGCACTTAGGTAGAATTGGTCAAATTTGATGTTACTGCTTCATTAACACCAAAACTGTGCAAATGTTCATGACAGTTTCAAATCACTTCTGAAACAAAACTATAATGCTTTAAACATAAACATGCTTATTATCACAAAAGAAAAAATATTTAAACACAATTAGGCAATTGTTTAATGTTCAAGATGCCATTAAAATTGTTTTCAGCAGAAAACTCTTTGAGATTCACATACAACTAAATGAGCACCATTACTTTAGAGCAAAATTTTCTTCCCTAGCTACCAACCTTTTATGTATTGTCTCAGCATGTCAGTTCCTTGTGAGCAAAGACTTTCTCACTTTAAATTTATATTCTCAGAATGTATGTGATACTTTTCACATAATATATTTAATAAATGTATTTTTCATTCTTTCAATGTATAATCTGAGCCCCAGTGGCCTTCACTCAATCTCAATGGATTCAGATTTATGGTGGGAGCCTATCTCAATAATAATCTCTATGTTTCTCCTACTAAAGCTTTGCTTTAATAAAATTAGAACTTTACTCCTATCTTTGTAAGGACTTTTAGCTCCCCTGGAAGCATTCAGGCTAATAAACCTCTGTATAAAGAAGAGGCTATTTAATAACCCCAAAATTCAAAATATATGTATATCTAAACCTCTTGAAAAGTCAGAAAAACTCTTCTCCCATCTTATTTTCCAGAGAGTATGAAGGAGCATTCTCTTCTCCCAGGTCTCATTTTCTCTCTGAATCTATCTATGCAACTGATATAATTCACTGTACCTGTGAAGGGAGAGCTCTAGGTTGCTACTTAATACATGTGGTTCCCTGCTATTAAACGACATCTCTTCTCCTTGTAGCTACACAGATGGTATGGTCTGTAATTCAAGTGCAATTAGAACTCTTCTCTCACCTTTCCTCTTTAAAGAATGCAATTATTTTTCTTTCTCTCTGGTTGATATTTTATCCATCTACTTGACACTGGTCTCTAAGTGTACTCCATCTCTGGCTGTTCACCAGGTCTAGAACATTCTAGTTTCTACCAAGACTCAGCCTAATCTCACCTTCTTCAGAAGGCCATTCCTGCTTCCTCCTCCACGCACACAGCTATTGTGCCTTCCCTCTGAGATTACCTTCCATTTGCATTGCATGTATCTTGTATGAACATTGCTATTTCCATGTTTTTTCTCCCCATTGGTATGTATACTCCTTGAGGGCAGGAACCATATATTTGCATTTCTTTGAATAAAAAAAGTAATTTTAAAATGTGTGATAAATGACATGGTCCCCTGTGTCCTTTCTCTAGGTATCTGTTTCTCTGCATGTCTTCCTGAGTTTTTGTGTGTGTTACGTTGTTATTGTTGTTGTTGTGTGTGTGTGTATGTGTGTGTGTGAGAAAGAGAAAGAGAGAGAGAGAGAGAAAGAAACAGAGAGAGAGAGAATGGATTTCCATCGCCCTTCAAAGGTAATGCCCAAGGGCTAGCTCAAGTATATGAACCCCATGGTCAGTACTATATCAACTAAGAGATTCCCACCATTGCTGCCATGCATGTATTAATAAACTAGGGCAGGGGTAGGAAACCTGCAGCCTCAAGGTCAGATGCAGCCCTCTAGGTCCTCAAGTGCTACCCTTTGACTGAATTTACAGAACAAATCCAGGCCTCAAGGCAGCAGGTTCCCCACCCTTGAACTAAGGCAAAGATACTTTTCATCTCATTCACGAGACAGTAGAAACAGCATTCTTCTCCCACTTAAAAATTTCTAGTCCCTGCAAATTATACCAAAGTTCCTACTCCCTCTGCACCTGAAAATGCTAGAGGACTACATAGGTAAAACCTTCAATTACCATAATTGTCAACCTGATCCTGGACAGACAGGTATTTCTGTGGTAACTCTTTCCTGCTTTTGAACATGCCATTTCCCCATCTTCTGTGGAGAACCAGGTTTTTGGGGTAATGTTGATCTGTATTTCCTTTTTTTTTTTTAATAAAATCATTTATTTAACTTTTTACATTCATTTTCACAAAATTTTGGGTTCCAAATTTTCTCCCCACCCCAATACACTGAGCATTCTACTTTCCCCTATCACCAATCTGCCCTCTCTTCTATCATCCCTCCCTTCCCTTGTCCCTATCTTCTCTTTTGTCCTGTAGGGCCAGATAACTTTCTATTCCCTATTACCTGTATTTCTTATTTCCTAGTAGCAGCAACAATACTCAACAATTGTTCCTAAAACTTTGAGTTCCAACCTCTCCCCATCCCTCCCTCCCCATCCTTTCCCTTTGGGAAGGCAGGCAATTCAATATAGGCCATATCTGTGTAGTTTTGTAAATGACTTCCATAACAGTCATGTTGTATAAGACTAACTATATTTCCCTCCATCCTATCCTGCCCCCCATTGCTTCTATTCTCTCTTTTGATCCTGTCCCTCCCCAAGAGTATTGATTTCAAATTGCTCCCTCCTCCCATTGCCCTCCCTTCCATCATCCCCCCACCCTGCTTATCCCCTTCTCCCCCACTTTCCTGTATTGTAAGATAGGTTTTCATACCAAAATGAGTGTGCATTTTATTCCTTCCTTTAGTTGAATGTGATGAGAGTGAACTTCCTGTTTTTCTCTCAGCTCCCCTCTTTTTCCCTCCACTAAAAAGTCTCCTGCCTGGCTCTTCTATGAGAGATAATTTGCCCTATTTCTTTTCTCCCTCTCTCCTCCCAATACATTTCTCTCTCACCACTTAATTTCATTTTTTTAAGATACGATCCCATCCTATGCAATTCACTCTGTGCTCTCTGTCTCTGTGTGTGCGTGTGTGCGCGCGCGCGTGTGTGTGTGTTTGTGTGTGTGTAATCCCATCAACTACCCAGATACTGAAAAGTTTCAAGAGTTACAAATATTGTCTTTCCATGTAGGAATGTAAACAGTTCACCTTTGGTAAGTCCCTTATGACTTCTCTTTGCTGTTTACCTTTTCATGCTTCTCTTGATTCTTGTCTTTGAAAGTCAGATTTTCTTTTCAGCTCTGGTCTTTTCATCAAGAATGCTTGAAAGTCCTCTGTTTCATTGAAAGACCATATTTTTCCCTGAAGTATTATACTCAGTTTTGCTGGGTAGGTGATTCTTGGTTTGAGTCCTAGTTCCTTTGACTTCTGGAATATCCTACTCCACGCCCTTCAATCCCTTAATGTAGAAGCTGCTAGATCTTGAGTTATCCTGATTTTATTTCCACAATACTGGAATTGTTTCTTTCTAGCTGCTTGCAATATTTTCTCCTTGACCTGGGAATTCTGGAATTTGGCCACAATGTTCCTAGGAGTTTCTCTTTTGGATCTCTTTCAGGCGGTGATCAGTGGATTCCTTCAATACTTATTTTGCCCTCTGGTTCTAGAATATCAGGGCAGTTTTCCTTGATAATTTCATGAAAGATGATGTCTAGGCTCTTTTTTTGATCATGGCTTTCAGGTAGTCCCATAATTTTTAAATTGTCTCTCCTGGATCTATTTTCCAGGTCAGTTGTTTTTCCCATGAGATATTTCACATTCTCTTCCATTTTTTCATTCTTTTGGTTTTGTTTGGTGATTTCTTGGTTTCTCAGAAAGTCATTAGCCTCCATCTGTTCCATTCTAATTTTGAGAGAACTATTCTCTTCAGTGAGCTTTTGAACCTCTTTTTCCATTTGGCTAATTCTGCTTTTGAAAGCATTCTTCTCCTCATTGGCTTTTTGAACCTCTTTTGCCATTTGAGTTAGCCTGTTTTTCAAGGTGTTATTTTCTTCAGCATTTTTTTGGGTCTCCTTTAGCAAGGTGTTGACCTGCTTTTCATGCTTATCTTGCGTCTCTCTCATTTCTCTTCCCAGTTTTTCCTCCACCTCTCTAACTTGATTTTCAAAATTCTTTTTGAGCTCCTTCATGGCCTAAGCCCATTGAATATTTATTTTGGATATTTGGGATACAGAAGCCTTGACTTCTATGTCTTTCCCTGATGGTAAGCCTTGTTCTTCTTCATCGGAAAGGAAAGGAGGAGATATCTGTTTACCAAGAAAGTAACCTTCTATGGTCTTATTTTTCTTCCCTTTTCTGGGCATTTTCCCAGCCAGTTACTTGACTTCTGAGATTCCTTTCCACACCCACCTCACCTCCAGATCCACCCAGCTAGTGCTTGGGGTCTGAGATTCAAATGCTGCTTCCCAGTCTCAGGGCTTTCACCGGGGGCAGGGCTGCTATTCAGTGTGAGATTAAGTTCAGCTGCTTAGGTGGGGGCAGGACCACCACACGGGGCTTAGTTCCTTCAGGGGGTTTATGTGGAGACCTTCAATAATGGATCTGAGCTCCTTCCTGCTTTGGGAGCCTCTGTCCACTGCTGCCTCCTCTGCTGCCTCCTGAGGGGGCCTGAGTTATGGAGACACCCTGCTCCTCTCTTGGCCAGCCAAAAAGGCTCTCTCATTGACCTTTGCACCTGTGGGTGGAGGTACCTGCATGGCTGCTGGAGATTCTGCCCCTGAGGCCTGCTCGGATCTGCTCCTCATGATTCCACACAACCAAGGCAGGGCGCATGGACCTTTGGTGTCGGTTTTTCAGGGCTCTCTGGAACAGAAATCTCCTCCACTCCATTGTTCTGTGGCTTCCACTGCTCCAGAATTTGTTAGGAGTTCTTTTTTACAGGTGTTTTATGAGCTGTGTGTTAGGAGCTAGCATATGTGTGTCTTTCTAGTCTGCCATCTTGTCTCCTCCTTGATCTGTATTTCTTATAGCTTCCAACAGCAGCTTACAATATATACTATATGTCAATATACACATATCCCAAATTCAATAACTTTATGTTAAATATTCCTTTGTTCTTGTAAAGGCCCTCATCACTTCACGCCTGGATTTTTGCAATAGCTACTGGCAGACCCACCTGTCTCAAATCTCTCCCTAATCCAATCCATCCTCCATATATCCATTAAAGTGATTTTCCTGTACTGCATCATGTCATCCCTCTCCCACTCAATAGACTCCAGTGGTTCCCTATTACCTTCAGGTTCAAATAAAAAAAAATACTCTATTTCGCATTCAAGGCCTGTCATTACCTATCCCCTTCATCCCTTTCCACTTTTCTTGCACTTTACTTCCCCACCACATACTCTACTCCACTGGCCTGGTAGTTGTTCCACAAACAAGACACATCATCTCTCAATTGTATAAATTTTCTCTGCTTGCCTCCCATGCTTAGCATGCTCTCCTTCCTTATCTCCACCAACTGACCTCCCTGGCTTCTTTTAAGTCCCAACTAAAATTCTCCCTGCTACAGGAAGCCTTCCCCAACCCCTCTTCTCTTCAGTGCTTTCCCTCTTGTAATTAGTACCATCCTGTACGTATTGCTTATTTGTAGATATTTGTTTGCATGTTTTCTCCCCCATTCTAGTATAAGCATGTTGAGGGCAGGAATTGTCCTTTGCCTCTTTTTGTCTTCCTAGGACTTAGCACAGAAGGCTAGCACATAGTAGGTGCTATACAAT
The DNA here is from genome assembly GCA_023548195.1 of Bettongia penicillata ogilbyi. Taxonomy (NCBI): domain Eukaryota; kingdom Metazoa; phylum Chordata; class Mammalia; order Diprotodontia; family Potoroidae; genus Bettongia; species Bettongia penicillata. The sequence continues at coordinate 214,945 of JAJHZJ010001096.1, forward strand.
GTTCATTGATTTGTTACTTATTAAGCTACAGATGCTACTCGTATTTCTAGTCCTTATTGTACGTTTCTTTTTTATTATTAGTTATTCCTCCCCAAATCCCTACTGAATAGATTCTGTGCCAGGAAGCCAGATTCGTAAAAGGGATCTTAAAGGTCATTTAGGCTGATGTCTTCATTTGTAGAATAATTAATGATAATGATGATGATAATTACCAGCATTTAGCCTACTACGTATCCTGAGGGACTTCACCAATATTAGCTCATTTGATTCTCAAAGAAAATCTGTGAGGTAAGTGTTTTTATTATCCCTATTTTAGACATGAGGAAACTGAGACAAGCAAAGGTTAAGTGATTTGCCCAAGATCATGCAGCTAGTAAGCATCTGAGGCTGGATTTGAACTCAGATCTCCCATATTCCAGACCCAGAGCTCTATCTTCTGCATCACCTAGTACTAACCCCCTTCTATTCACCTGGCTTACTGTTCTGCATCATGTATCACATCAGACATTTAAACAGTGATTTTCTTTTAAAAGAAAGAAAAAATACCCTCCCTGCTTGTGCACTCCCCTTAAAGTCTCTTGCTTCCTTTAAGACTTAGCTCAAATGCTGCCTTCCAAAGGAGACCTTTCCCGAGGGTTCTAGATTGGGGGATTCTAGAGCCTTCTCTCTAAAGTTACCTGGGGGCCATCTGCAATTGTCGTGATCTATATGCTGCCACTCCAGAGGAAAGAGGGAGGTTCATGATTTTGCACAGCCCTCCCTCACTTAAATCCAGTTCACTTGGCATCATCTTCCTGATGTCACGGTTCTCTTTAATAACGAAAGATAAACACCAGTAGCCATCTACTCTACACGTATTTCCCCATTTTTGTCCATGTTATCTCCCCCATTAGAATGTAAGTTCCTTGAAGGAACTTCAATGGCTGTTTTCTTTTGTTTCCCCAGCTTCTAGCTCAGTGGCACATAGTAAGCATGTTAATCAATGCTTGGTAATTGATGTGTTGATCGATTGTTCTCCCACCACAGATTATTTGCATCCCTTGTGTGCAGCAAAGGTTTGTGGAAGAGAAGGTTAGGGCAAGGCCAGGTACATTGTAGTGACTCCATGACATCATGAGAGAAACCTTTTGAACTGCTGTAACTTTCAGTATCTATTCTGGTGGATGCTGTCCTATTTCCTATAAAAACACACAGTGCTGTGGGGTAAAGAAGTCAAGCTCTGAATGGTTTCCAGGAAGCCCACCAAGACATTCTTGGTGGAAATGCTTGGGATCATTGGGGGAAAGAGTTGTAGAATTTCATTTACAATTTTTATTCTACATTCTTTAAACACTAACTCAGAGCCAGCATTCAGTGCCAACATACAAGCTTCATAATTAAATCATCCTACCTTCTCCTATTAAAAACAAGTCTGCTGGTTTGAGCAGGTTATTTGTTACACTGCCTGGGGCTTAGCTAATAATGGCACAGCCAACCAACCCAGAAGTCTTGCTGAGTACAAACCTGTCAGAAATCCTAGGTGGATGGTCAGATAACCAATTCAAGCATCCCCCAGTCCCTGAATCCCTCAATTCAGGAAACAGTGCTTTTTTTTCCCCTAATAGCTGCCTGCAATTCAGCTACTCTCATGCTCAACATCACCACAGAGACTAGAGATGAAAGAAAAGATGCCAATTTAACTGTTAGCTACTTCTTGGCAGCTCTAGTAGGAGGATAGGGGGGCCAGGCAAGAAGTTAAAGCTGTGAAACACAAGAGATTTGAGTGATCTATGGATTTCAATTATTCCAAGCAGCCACTAAAGGTGATTAGGAGCAGTCAACCAAAAATATTAATGAAATACTATGTGGACATTTCAATAACTGCTTTTAGGTCCCTTCCAGTCAAGATCTCACTTTTGGAGAGGCAGCTCTCCCCTCACTGAAGGTCTTCAGAAAGGTTGGATTATCGGGGATAAGGATTATGACTGGATAAGAGGGTCAGCAAAGTCCCTTCTGAGTTTGGTATAATGTGATTCTGTGGGCTCAGGGAAAGGGTGGCCTAGAGTCAGCCATTGACTGGAGTTCTGCTGTTGACACTGTGACCACAACTGAATCATTTTTTCCTCTCTGAGACTTCATTTATTCATCTATAAAATGTAAAGACTTATTCTTATAGAAAGTGCTTTGTAAATTTTAGAGCACTATGTTAATTAAAGAGGTCATTTTTCTTACCTTTATTGTTCCCAAATACCCTTTTAATTGAAGGAACAATGCCTCCAAAATGAGGATTTTTGAAATGGCTATTTTGTTTGATTATTGAGAAGAAGTCTGGTGGGACGCACAGAGTTGCAAAGTGAGAGTCAGGAACACCTGGTTCTGCTTCTAGCACAAGTTGGCTTTGTGATTCTGGATAAATCACCTAAACCCCCAGGGTTCGGATCCTTCAATCTTGAGGCCAATGTAGCTCTCTAGGTCCTCAAGAGCCTCCCTTTGACTGAATCCAAACTTCACAGAACAAACATTTGTTCCCCACCCTTGCCCCAGGGTCCCCTTTAATGCAAGGTTGCAAAGAGCCAACCAGGATTGTAGCACTAGTATCCACAAAGTACCACACTGTACTCACACTACCAGACTTACAACACCTCCTTTCTCACATATGGAGTCCCCAGAATAACTACCCAAAGTTCAAGGTAATCTATGTGTTCACAGCCTCTCACAAGCCCCCATCAAAGTGTGTACTTTTTCTCTAGTCAACAGAGATTTGATTAGTTCAAATCAAAGACATTTAATGAAATAGAATAGCACGATCTGCAACATAATAGTCCTCCCATAAATATAGGGAGAGAATTTTTTTAATGAGGAATTCCTTAAACCAATGAAATCACAGATTTAATTTCCCCCAAATGGAAATAAGTGTACTACTGTTTTAAAAAAAAAAAAACACCACTAGCACCAGAATGAAATTTCTCCCAAAGCTAAATATGTATATAGACCCCATTAATGAGTTCTGGCCAGTTTGCATGAGGTTTTGACAGAATGGTTGAAATGGAGCCAAGGAAAGAAATGTTTGGCTCCTTAATGCACAATGCTGTATTTGTCTCATTGTTACATTAAAAATGTTAGCAAAATAATGTGACAGGTTATAGAAATAGATGACTGGAAATAGAATGCCATTTGCAAGGATACTGGAAAGGGTGAAGTGCTACCTGTCTGGAATTATCCCCTGGGAATCCATATGGGACACAGTCTCTGGTAGTCACTGTTGGAAAAAAAGCATAGCAAATTAATTTTCTGCCTACCTGAGAAGAAAGAGACCAGCACATACTCTCTGCTTCCTGTGCTTCTACTATAATTCTCAGCTCTATGCTTAATTAATTAAATGAACCATACTAGGTTTGAAAAATGGAGGAGATTGCCATAATTGTTATCACTGTGACTTTCTGAAGCTATCCACTCAAATTTTGGACTCCATGATTCAGATTTGGTTCTCTAAAACATTACTATGCCCCTAACTCTCTGAGGGGTGAGCAGCTAGGAGCTGGGAAGTTAAAGGTCTTGGATCTTCTAAGGGACTCCATTGCCCTTCTGTAGAATGGAGAGCACTCACAGATTAATCCTTGACTGATACTTTCTGCCTACTCCTCATCTTACCTGTTAAAACTATCCTAAGGATCTGGGGGGATTAGTGGATGTCTGTGGCTGGTTTGTTCATTGAGTCAGAGAAGTAATAGTGCTAATAAATGATGATGGTAATGATGATAATAATGGCTTCCATTTTATGTGACTTCATAATAGCAAAACACTTTTCTGAAAAATGAGGGGATGGGACTAGTTAATTTCTAAGGTGTTTTGCAGCTCTAAATTTTGTGATCCTAGGATTCTACACATGCATCATCTCATTTGTGTCCATGGACAACTCTGAGACATGTTTTATTATCCCCATTTTTCAAATCATGGGATCATAGAATTGGAGCTAGAGGGGACCTTAGGGTCCTTCATATAGAAGCCTTTGCTTTCATCAAGACTCAATTCAGGGGCTGCTTCCAATGAGAAGCCTCTTCGCCCTCCCACCATGCTCCAATCCACAATTGTTCATGCTCCCTTTCCTCACAGGGTCATCAAGAGCTGGAAAGAACCTCCAAGACCATCTTGGTCAACTTTTTCATTTTATAGTTGAGGAAACAGGTGCAAGGAAGTGAAATGATCTGAGCAAGGTCACATAAGCAGTTGGTGTTAGAAGCAGGGTTTGAATCCAGGTCCTCTGACTCCAAATCTAGCATTCTTTCCATTATAACACCTTCAGGACCAACTCTTAAAAACAAACTCTTTTTTCTTCTCCCAGTTTCTCTCTCTCTCTCTCTCTCTCTCTCCTCTCTCTCTCTCTCTCTCTCTCTCTCTCTCTCTCTCTCTCTCTCATCTCTCTCTCTTCTCTTTCTCTCTCTCTCTCTCTCTCTCTCTCTCTCTCTCTCTCTCTCTCTCTCTCTCTCTCTCTCTCTCTCTCTCTCTCTCTCTCTCTCTCTCTCTCTCTCTCTCTCTCTCTCTCTCTCTCTCTCTCCCTCTTCCCCTGTCTATCTTAATCTCTCTGTCCCTCTTTTTGTCTATTTCTGTCTCTCTGTCTCCCCCTCTATCTCCTCCTCTTCTTATCCCTCCCTTTCTTTCTCTTTCTGTATCTCTCCTCTCTTGCTCTCTCCATCTCTCTTTCCTCTCTCCTCTTCTCTTTTCTATCACTTTCTCTCTCTCTCTTTCTGTGTGTCTTTTTCTCACTGTCTCCTCTATTTCTATAAACTCTCTCCCTATTCCCATCATCAACCTTTCTATATAATAACATAACAGATAGAGTCCTAACCTTGGAACAGTGATTCAGATCTCACTTCAGACCAGTTCTTTGATCCTAGGCAAGCCACAGGATCGTTGATTCCTAACTGGAAGGCACCTTAGACGTAATTCTATCATCTCAAATGAGGAAGCTGAAACCCAGAGACAGGAAGCAGCTCATCCAATGTCACACAGGCAGGAAGTGGCAGAGCTGAGCCTCAGTTTGGATACACTGACTCCAATGACAGCCTCACTGTACCTCTCAGATGAGCAGAATAAGGGATTGACATCTTATCATTATTGCTTTCCGTGCAAGTGTTAAATTTGGAGAGAGAGAGAGAGACAGAGAGACAGAGAGAGCAGGTATTGTGGCTTAGTGAAGAGAGGGCCAAAGTTTTCTGGAAGACCTGGGTTCAAGTCCTCTGACACATACTCATGTAAGCATGAACACAACTTTCTCATATCCCCTGACAACTCTCAGAAATTTAAGACCAAAAATTATGACACTGATCAGCATCTGTGAAAGTTTCCACACTGGGAGTTCCCAAAAGGGACCCACAGATCCAGAACAAATTGGGGGAGAAGGAGGCATGAGAAGGAGAGGAGAGGGAGATTAGAACAGCCCATGATCAGTTTTATGATTTTCTCCATCAACCTGATGACTTACAGGGTATGAAACGTTCTGCCCATGGCAGTAGGCATTCATCCCACCTGTTTGCTGAATGAATCCAGAGAACCCTCCTGCTTGATTCTGATTGGTTCCTACCTCAAGAGGACCGAGTCAAGGACTGTCCTTGGAGGTCATGTTTTGCTATTTAGGACTCCCCTTTCCCATTTTCACCTTCTTCCAGAATGCAGTTGGGGATGGGATCTATAAAGGGAAGAGGATTCCTCCAATTTCCTTCCCTCCCAAACATGCACATGCGCACACGCACGCACACACACACACAAGCTGATGGTCAATGGTAGAAGAAACATCTACTAGGTGATCATCATTGACCTTAATTCCTGGGGACCTTCTACCTTTCTATTTTCTTTTCTGACCATAGATCAGACACTAGATTTTCTGAGGATAGACTTTCTGCGCAATTCAAGAGTACCCAAGGGATTGAATGTTGCTCAATGCTTTTTAAAGGAGAAAGATACTCAGGCAGATAGGTCAATAGAGTGTTGCATCTTGAGTCAGAAAGACTGGAGTTCAAATACTGACTCAAACATTTACCAGGGGAGTGACCTTGAGCAAGTCACTTGATTTGGTTGTCTGAGTTTTCTCATCTAAAAAATGGAGAATATAAAAGTGCCTACTTTCTAGGGTTGTTGTAATTATCAAATGAGATAATATTTGTAAAGTATTTGGCAAACTTTAAAGTGCCATATATCTGTTACTGAAGTAATAAAGGCCTGCTGGGAAGGAAGACCAGGAGTCCTGGAGACCTATCGCCCTGTTCTTCAGCTAGTGTTGGTCCTAGTGAATGGGAAACACTTTTCAGTAGCCCCCAAACTGCCTTTAACTTGTCAGTGAAGGATGTCTAACACTTTCTATGTATCTGCTTGTGGGATCCTTTGAATCCTTGGCTAGTCATGAATGTTTTGTGGTAGATAAAATAAAGGCTGTCTGTCCTATATCCAGTATCTATATGTTACCTTGGGTGTCTGTGCTGGGGAACCTGTTAGCCACAGTTGGGGAAACTTAGATAGGAGCCACACCTAGACTTTATTTCTATTACTACTATTGAGGTGGGAATGGGAGCTTGAGCCAACGAGAAAAACTGACCCTTTTAGAATCGGACCACCAATATCTACATTGGTCTCTGTGAGCTCAGAGTCCCTGGGCAGTCCTAAACCATAGGTACATAATTTAGTAATACATATACATATATATGTATATATTACTATATATATTACTACATATGTATATACAACATAGATATATACACAGCAATATATAAATACATGTAAAATAACACTTAGCTTTGCTATCCACTTTCAAGTTTGATTTGTTCAATTTTACTGATTACACCATATTGGCAAATGTTTCTGTTTTGGACCAGCCAACATACTGTGGGCAGAAAATAGACCAATTCCATATTTGCTTAGATTTTTGGCACCACAGACATCTCTGAGCTTAGCATTCATTAAGCAACAATGTAAAAGACGCTCTGGGAAAGTTGGCTTTTTAATTATATTTTTTTCAGCTGCCTTGGTATCATGAACAGACTTGTTGGTGCTAAACATGGTCTAATGGGCAAGCCTTGTGCATATCTTAGAATCATCCATGGGAATTACACACTCAAAAACACCCGACCAACTTCTGATGTTGCTGCAACACTGTATCTCATGGGGGGGAAGGGAAAAGAGATTTTGCTGAAATAATCATAAAAATAAAAGAGACAGCATGGTGGACATAGTGAACAGAGTTTGAGCCTAGATTTAAAGGTTGTCTCTGACATCTACCAAATGTGTGAGCCTCGGTACCTTAAGTAACTCGCTAAAACTGTGACCTATGAATGAGTTACCAAATCTACATTGGTGAAGGAATTTTCCACACCAAAAGTTCTTTATACTAATGATGTCTTGGATCCCAATGTTTTAATACAAATAATGATGATGATAGCTGATACTTACATAACACCTTAAAATTTTCAAATGGCTACACAATTTTATTTCAGTTTATCTTGACAGTACTGTGAGGTAGGGAATACAGGTTTTATTATGTTCATTGTTAGAGGTCAGGAGGTTCTAAACCTGTGGACCACAGACCCCTTGGGGTCTCTTGGTAGATTTGAGGGATTCCATGAACTTGCATGAGGAAAAAATACGTTTTTATTGTCGCTAACCTCTAACTAAAATACAGCATTACCTTCAATGATTTTAAAACATTATTCTGAGAAGGGGCCCATAGGTTTCACCATGCTGCCCAAGGGATCTGTGAGATAAAAAAGATTAAAATCTATAGATCATACATTTAGAGCTGCAGCCACCAAGTTCCACCAGAAATCCACCAGAAACTGAGGTTCCATGAAATGAAGTAAGTTTCCCATCATATATAATGAGTCAAGGTCAGAGGTGAAAACTGAACCTCATTTAAGTTATGGGACTTTGAAAAATATAACAGCTTACCCTACTACATCCTGTAAAAACAGAGTCAAAGTGGGAACAGCTAGATGGTGCAGTGGATGCCTGGAGTCAGAAAGACCTGAAGTCAAATCCCACCTTGGATACTTGCTATATGTGTGATCCTAACAAGTCATTTAACTTCTATTTGACTCAGTTTCCACATCTACAAAGTATGGGCGTTTTGTGGGGGGAAAATGAGATAATAATTGTAAAGGGCTTAGCACAGTGTGTGGCACATTGTAGGTGCTTTATAAATGTTAGTGATGGTGATGATGATGATGATGATGACGATGTGGCTTGGCAATGGGTCATACTGATAGTAAGTGTCAGGGATAGAACTTGAATTCAAGTCTTCCTAACTCCATGTGAGTGGAGCCATGGTTAAAGGTCTAATTACTGCTCTGGTCAATTAGCTTTGTTTAAAGGAGTCCTCTATTCCTCCCCTCCAGAAACATCTCATCAAAGTGGCTGAAACCTGGGCTTACTAAAAAATAATTTTGCCAAAGTCATGCGGTGAGCTAGTAGCAGATCAAGCACTCCAAGCTGTGTGTCCTGATTCCTGGTCCAGTGTATCTACCCCTGTACACATTAATCATTTTCATCTATGTACATATTGACTTTCACAGGATTAAAAGAAAGTTAACATGACAAGGACAATGAATCTGTGCTTGCTTTTTGCTTCAGTTTAGCTCTAACCTTGGTGTGTTAGCAATAAAATCACCTGAATTTAACATGCTTTTTTTTAAAGGCAAGTCTTCCCCTGGTTGGCTTCCCAGCATCCCAGCCTCCCATGCTCCCTCTTCTTCAAAATAAATGAGAGCAATATGAGAAGTACAGGAAAGTGTCTGGCAGAGTCCAGCTGTGACCCTGAGCCTGGCTGGTTTAGGGACCACTCTAATAGGAAGTGGGAAGCCACAGAGAGGGAAAAGAATGCAGTTTTCACAAGCAGGTCTGCTGTTCAGCTCTGAGCTTCTCTGGAAATGATTAGCAGAAAACCCACGTGAACGGCACAGTGGCTCCATCATCCCTACACGAGGAAGACAGCACACCTCTGTTGCTTCGCCTTGGCATCTTGGGCTGACTAGCCAAGCACTGATGGGATTTCAAATCGCAGACTCTCAGAGACCTTCAAATTCAGGGCTTCTTAGCCTTTTTTGTGTCATGGACTCCTTGGGCAGTCTGATGAGGCCACTGGATCACTTCTCAAGATGGTGTTTAATGTTTCCATTCATAATTGAAAAAATGCTCAATTTCAGTTAGAGGTTAGTGAAAACAAAGGGGTAATTCTTTTCCCATCCAAGTTCACAGAACATCTCCTCACACACATACACACACCTGAAATCTATCCACAGAGCAATTCGGGGTTAAATTAACAGTTGAGAAACCTTGATCTAGTACAATCCATACTTGAAAAGGAATCCTGTTGACATCTTATCTGTCCTGCAGTGATACACCCTTGATCTAGTGAAGGGGAGTTCACTACCACCCACAATAAACCGTTCTACTTTGGAACAGCCAATGAGCATCTGTTAAGTGCTTTCTCTGTGCCAGGCACTGTGCTAGGAGTTGGGGATACAATCCCTCCTTTTAAGGAGTTTATATTCTAAAGAAGGCATTTTCCTTAAAGCAAACCTCAGTCTACCTCTTTGTAACTCTCACCCAATTCTCCTAGTTCTCCTCTCTGAGCCAAAGAAAAATGAGTTGAATCCCTTTTCCACGCAACAACCCTTCAAGGTCTTGAATACAACTATCACACTCCCTCTAAGTCTTCTCTGCTCTAGACCAAAAACCTCAAAATTCTTATAAAAATAATAACTCATATTGGTATAGTACTTTAAGACTTACAAAATACTTTCATCATGCACCAGAAAAAAAAATCCTCCTGAGACAGATTATAGAAATATTATCCCCATTTTACAGACAAAGAAACTGAGGCTCAGAGAGGCTAAATATCTTGCCCAAGGGCACAAATTAAATATCAGGGCTGGGACTCAAGCCCAAGTTATACTGCCTTCCAGGCCAGCTCTCTTTCCCCTGCCCTCTGCTGAGTTTGGATTATCTGCCATCTGTCAGTACAGATACTGGAGGACATCAGCAACTGCTTGGCTGCACCCAAAGAAACCACTGGGTGGAAAAATGTATTTGCAAGATGACACTACTAATAATGACAGAAATAATAATTCTAATATCTGAGGCCTGGGTAGTGCTTTGACACACGTCACATTTGATCGTGCTCTGAGTTTACCCAGGGTCAGAATAGATCCATGAGGACATGGGGAGATGATTGAAAAGAGATGCTGGTACTTGTCATCAGGTAGGGTAAGAGCATACTGCACCATGCTTAGGATAACCTCATAGGATAGATTACACAAGCATCTTTGTCACCGTCTGACAGATTGAGTTCAATTCAACATTTATTAAGCTCTAAATACGGGCAAGACTCTGTCCTAGGGACTAGGTATAAGCAGAGGGGGAGGGGCAGAGTTGAGACTTTCAGGAGCTAGGTGGTAGAGTGGATAGAGTGTTGGAGGTGGTGTCAGGAAGACCTGAGTTCAAATTCCACCGATATTGTCATTCCCATTTTGCAGATGGAGAAATTGTGGCTCAGGGAGTTCAAGTGATTTGGCCAGGATCTCTGAAGCTAATAAGTGTCTGAAACAGAACTTGAACCCACTCATTCTGACTCAGCCTCCAAACATCAGCCCAACCCTCTAAGCACAATTTGTGCAGTCACTATGACGATGTAATTCGTACGATTTTCCCTAAAGAGATCTTCCAAGCCAAGAACCCATATAAGGCTTTAGTTGGATGAAGGACATTAATAAAATGGGGTAGGGCTGGAAGAATCAACATTTCCACTTCATTGCTTGTGCCTACCCAATCAGCTTCCCATGATCTCCTTCCTCACTATCCCTAGCCCTTTTAGCATCCTTGACTTTATTTGAGGCTCACTTCAAATACTATTCCCAACAAGAGACTTTCCCCAATTCCTCTTAATTACTAGGGGTATTTTTCCACTCCTGAAATTACTTTTTTTAATTTATCAAAGTATCTGTCTACCTCCAGGAGAACATAAGACATAGACTGTTTTCATCTAGGTACCATCCCATACACAGCTTGTGAATAGTAGGCTCTTAATAAGTTTTGTGGAATTGAATTGAACAGAAGTGAATTGAACTCACCTGAACAAGTCAATCCTGTTCCAGGCCTCAGGTTGGACGTGGAATTCAATCTGGCTGACATCTCCAGGCCAAAGTGAAGAATGCCAAATTTCATTCAGGTTGGCAATGATTAGATGACCCAGTCAGATCCAATTTCTACCTAAAGCACAGCTTCACCCAAGGAGTAACACTTGGGTGGACTTGACATGTCTTAGAACTGACTCAAGGCTCAGATCCTTCTCTCTGTCAAGAGTAAGTGCCAAGCATTGATCCTCTCTGCAACAAGCTTCCAGCTAATTTCCCACTGCCTAATGTTGGTCTCTAACTGTTGCAAGCTCCCCTGCTAAAGCATAAGCTCCCTGAGGCAGAATTGCTTGTTATTCATCTCTTTTATGCCCCTATAACTACTATGATTAAACACCTACTCTGCGCAAGACACTGTCCTATGTGCTAAAGATACATGGGGGGCGGGGGGTGGGATGTGAGACTTCCAGGAGCTGGGGGTAGAGTGGATAGTGTTGGACTTGGAGTCAGGAAGACCTTGGTCCAAATCCTGCCTCAATGACGGGAGGCAGTGAATAGTAGGATCTCCAAATACAGCACTTTCCTAACCTTCCCAATCTTTTTATACCTTACCGCCCCCCCTACACATTCTATAGTCCAGCTATACCAGCCTACTGGCAGTTCCTCAAAGACAACATGAAATCTCCCATCTCTGTGCCTTTGTACTGGTTATGCCCCATGCAATAATAGGTTTTGTTTTGTTTTTACTTTCTTTGAACTCCCAGCAATTGTCACAGAGTCATGCTCACCAAATACTCATTGGCTTAAGTGGACTTGACTCTTAAGAAATACTGATAGATTTGTTTGCCTGCCTATCATAGATTTGAGTGAGGAAAGAAGTTGAGTGGTAATCAAGGTTGACCCCTTCATTTTACAGGTGAAGAAAGGGAAGTACAGGAAGGTTCAGGCATTTCTCCAAGACCATGCAGGTGATAGGTGTCCAAGCTAGGATCTGACTCCATTTTCCACTGTTGGTGGACAAAGAAGGAGGAGACAAGTTCATTCTTCTATCCCAGTGTGCTCACTGACTTTGCTGCTCCTTCACTCTTACATCCAAAGTGTGACTGGAGACAAACTCCATCAAGCAGGGGTGGGAAACCTGAGGCCTCCGGGTCACAAGCAGCCTTCTAGATCCTTGGGCCTTTTGACTGAGTCCAAGTTTTACAGAACAAATCCTTTTATTACAGGGATTTGTTCTGTGAAGTTCAGGCACAGTCAAAGGCCATCCTTGAGGACCTAGAGGGCCACAGGTGGCCTCAAGGCTACAGGTTCCCCACCATGGTAGAAGATGCCTCTTCTTAACTGGTGTAAGCCCAGATGAAGAAGCAAGACGATGAATCTCTTTGAACCCAGGGCCCTGGGATCATTAGTGAACACAGACAATAATTGCAGTGATAAAAGAGAAATCTTTCACAGGTGAATTAACAGAAAGGGCTAAGTGAGGAAAGATCCTTCTCACAGAGAGAAGAAGGCAAGGGGCCATGCCCCTCTCATAGATCTGTCACTAGAGACCACTAAGTTTTGACCCTAAAAATTAGGGCAGCTACTGCCTTCAGGCACTCAGCACATTCAGGGTTAGCTATGTCTTTTGGCCAAGACCCTGGGCAGATGTGGGAAGTGGGGAAGAAGGTATAGCTTTAACAAAACTCTGTTGAACACTGGACTGGACTGGACTGGCCTGAACTGGTCTTGCCCTCTTTGCTCTCAATGTTCAGCGCATAGTAAGCACTTATATATGCTTGTCAACTTGTCAGTCATCAGTAACAGGCAAGAGATAAGCAAGCCTTCTACTGGCCTGAACATCAAGGCTACAAAATCACTCTATACAAAAAAGGGATCTGGATTTCAGTTTCTCCACTGGGCAAAAAAGACTGTGGTTCAGTTAAAGGAAGATTGTTTTTGGAGTCAGAGATCAGAGGACCTGGGCTTGATTCCCAGCTTTGCCTCCTGCTACATGTGTGTCCTTAGTCAAGTCATTTAATTGCTCTGGGAAAGAGAGAGGCACAGAGAGAGACAGATATACACACACACACAGACAGAGATAGAGAGAGACAGAAAGAGGAGAGGCAGAGAGGTAGAGGAGAAGCGGGAAGGGAGGGAAGGAGAAAAAAGGTCAGATGAGAGCACAGGATTGTAAATTCAGATCTAGGAGATGCCAAAGAGATTATCTCATCCACTCCATTCATTTTATAGGTGAGGAAGATGAGGCCTGGAGAGGTGAAGAGGATTTCCCAAGGATTACACAAGTAACAAAGAGCAGAAAAGGAATTCAGAGGACTTTTGACTCATTACACTACACATAAAACGATACCCAGAGCTCCTTCTAGGTCTTTATCTAAGATCCCATGATTTTGAAACTACATGAGACCCATGGTTTATAGGAGAAACGTATCCCCTTCCCAATAGAGTCCCAGTTCTGGGCCGACATAAGTTGGTTTCATGTGCTAGGGAAGTCTAAGCTCTAAAAAAGGAATAGTAAGGCAATTGGGAAAATCTCTTAGACAAAATTTAAGTTTGACTCATGTCTAGTTCTCAGAAGATATTAACAGAGTCTCCTTTAGAAAAGTAAAAAGTAGATCAGGTATAGGACAGTTATTTATTTTTCCTACCCATAAAGAAATGCTTAAAACACAAAAGACTCATGTGTACTAATACATACTTAAAACATAAACTGTAAGCCATCATTCCTATAACCCATTATTCCTATTATAAGTCTCCCTAAAGTGATGGGTAAAAACTCACAGAAGGATTATGGGACTGCACTTGTAGCTCTAATCTGTACCATCTAAGCAGCTCACTTTTGGCCAGTCCAGAATGCACAACTCATCCTCCTGTCCACGGTCGTCTTCTCTTTCAAGAATTTATTGCTGAGGTCGCTTCCTGCTGGGCAACTAGCACCTGGACCTAGGAGCTCCAAATCTCATAAAGCTACCAGAGAAGAATGTCCCTTTCAGGACTGCTGATGGATCCTCTGTGCTTAGAGAAAGAAACATCTAATGCAAAAGGGCATCAAGGATCTTAAATCCAGTCTCAGGCTCCCTGAGACAAGCATATGGCCTTTCCTACTGTGTGAGAGAAGCCACCATACCTACGGATGAGTGCAAAGAGATCCCCTAACCCCTACTATGGAAGTCTGAGGAAGCAGGGAGAGTTCCAACATACCTGACAAAGGGGAAGAAATAGGATGAGATAGGGCAGATCACTCTCTTAAAGTCAAGTGAACAAACTCCCTCTGACTCAGTAACCAATTATCTTTGGCACAGACCCCCCCTCAACTTGACCCCCTCCCAGAAACCAAAGGGACCCACCAGTACACTCTGGTAAGTAAGAAACCAAAGCACGTAAGTCATAAGAAGGGGTCAGGAGAATGTCTTAGCCTCATGGAAAGTGCCTCCAGCCCATCAGAGTGGGCTTCCCCCATCATAATTCCCAGATGCTTTCCAGCTCTGACACTCTAGGTGATAAATGTTTGTGGAATGGGTGTGGGTGACAAACTTACTCTAGAAAAGATCACGGCACACAAATTTAGGAGTACAAAAAGAAACAAGCCCTGGGAGCACCCTGGCATCTTACCAAAAGTTCCCTGGCCTCTGCACATACCACAGAGCAGAACAAATATTTTCCTGAGAGCTTCCAAGCAGCTCAGGGCAACCAGCAAGCAGGCTAGGACAGAGGCTTGCTTCACACGGCCAACAAAAGTCACTGTGGGCCTCTTGGTGGTTGTGGTGGGTCCTGGCTCTGGGTCTCCCCCTGCCCCTTAGTCACACCATAGGCTAGAAGGTGATGAGACCTCTCACTCATCTGGCCCTCATGCAGATCCAAGGATGGAGGTGGCTCCTGGTGGCTTTTGCAGGGGCAGGATACAGGCTAGAAATGCCTTCCTGGGTTTCTCCTTTGGGGGAGTGGGGAAGATGCGGTTTCTAATCCTCACCAGGGAATGATCTACAAGAGATGAGTTCCTAATGAGGTGGGGTACCAGGATCACTACTCTACTTCCTTTCAGGAGGTTGGGAAAATCTACCAGGTCACTTAGCGGCAGGTACTTTCTACTTTGGACTGAAACCTTACCCAAACTCTTCCACTCTTACATTCTCTTCTATCATAGCTCATTCTGCCATTGGAGGCAGCTGGCTTCTCCCTTGGCCCAGGACTCCCTCCTGGCCCTTGACCCTTTCAGGAGCCAAGTCTTCCCTCACTGTCAGCAATCCAATTCAACAGGTCATTACTGAGTTCCTACTATGTGCGGAAAAGGCCTTATTCTAAAGAGCACGTAAATCAGAGGGAATTTGCCATTCTTTGCTCCCAGTTCCTCATGATGAGGCTATAAATTCTCCTTGGCTTGGTAATCAAAGTCAGATGCTTCCAACCTCCCTGCTCTCAAAAGCTAGGGCTACCTGAGCTGCTAAAGGCATCCAAGTCAAGGCAGGAATTTCCACAAGTTTTTATGATTGTTGTTGCCAAAGAAACCACTTCCTAGGGAATCCATATGTTCAGTGGGTCTGTTTTAGCTTAGAACTAGAGAGCAGGGAGGTGGGTATTGGTTGGTGAGAGGATGGGGGGAAGGGGTAATCTCAGGAAGTTCAGAAGGACCTGATCAGACTGATGTGGCCGTGTTACTGGCTGTCCATCTTCTATCTGGCTACATTCAGCTTGACTTGGAAGGAATCTGCTATATCCTAGGTAGTAGCATACTACCTGTATGGCTAGGTAGTGCAGTGGATAGAGTGCCAAACCTAGAGTCAAGAAGACTCATCTTCCCGAGTACAAATCCAGCCTCAGACACTTACTAGCTACATGATCCTGGGTAAGTCACTTAAACCTGTTTGCCTCAGTTTCTTCATCTGTAAAATGAGCTGGAGAAGGAAATGGCAAACCACTCCAGTATCTCTGCCAAGAAAATCCCAAATGGGGTCATGAAGAGTAGTCATACATGACTGAACACCTACAAAGCAAAGCGTGTGCTCAGCATCGTTGTAAGGACCAGAAGAAGGACAGGCTGAGGTTCTGTCCTTAAGAGACTGCTGTTCTTGTCAGGGATGCTCACAATAGACTTGGACACTCAGCTGTAGAAGATGGTGGAAATAGAAGCATCATGGGAGGTGACAGGGTGTTGGTCTTAGAATAAAGGCACTCATGTTCAAATGCCCTGTTACATGACCTCAGGAAAAGCGTAGAACCCAGTGTGGGGCCTATTTCCTCACCCCTTTAAGACAAGGGTTGTATCGGATGACCTCTAAGGTCACTTTCAGTTCTAAATCAACGGTCCTACAACTGGAGTTGGTGAAGGGGAAGAGACGATAATATATCAACAACAACATTTCTATGGTGCCTACTATGTGCCAGGAGCTATGCCTTTAAGTGATTTACAAATATTGTAGCATTTGGTCCTCACAACAAACCCTATTATTTATGATACTAGCTTGACAGATGAGGAAACTGAGGCAAACAGGGTTAAAGTAACTCGCTCGGGGTCACACAACTAGTAAGTGTCTGATGCTGAATTTGAACTCTAGTCTTCTTGATTCTAGGCCCAATGTACTAACTACAGGGCCCAGTGTATTTTGAAGCAGAAGGCCTGGAATTGAAATTGGATCTAAGCTCTGCTACATACTATGAAACCTTGGGCAAATCATTTCATCTGTCTGGGTCTTGGATTCCTCATCTATAAAATGGGGGAGTCAGAGTAAGGATCATATGAGAGACTTACGAGGCCCCTGTGATCAGGGAAACCAGAATTTAAATTTTGTTTCATACACTTATTAGCTGTGAGACCCTGGACAAGTCACATAACCTCTGCTAGCTTCAGTTTCCTTATCTGTCAAACTGGGATCATATCTACATTCCAGAGTTATTGTGAGAACAAAATGAGCTAATATGTACAAAGTGCTTTGCCAAACCTTACAAAGCTATGTAAATGCTAGTTACAAAGATAATTATCATCACCTAAGGTCCCTCTCCACTCTGAATCAATGCCTCTATGGTCCCGGTCAGAGAATTCAGCAAACATTTATTCAGCGGTTACTGTATGCAGAACACTATTCTGGCAGTTTGGGGATTAGGCACAGTCCCTATCTTTATATACACGTTTATTCCCTCCCTCTTCCCTTCTTCCCTCCCCCCTTACGGAGCTGAGGAGAATTTAACCCAAACACAAAATAACATATGGTTAATTTAAAGAAGATATGGCATGAGTTCTGAAGAGGAGAAGGTCATTACCAAGAACAGGGTTCAGTTCAACTCAACTAGCATCTACAATGTGGAGGAGTCTCCATTTCTAACAATTCTTTGTTTCCATCAAAATTCAGCTCCAGTGATCTCTTCTCAACCAAATCATTCTGGATCCCTTTGGTTGTTAGTGCTGAACCCCCCATCAAGAATATGAGAACAGACATGAAAAGCAGCCCTATACTCAAGAAGCTGAGGTTCTTCTGGAAGACAAAAGGGATCATTTCTGACTGGGTCACGTCTGACTCTTTATGACCCCATTTGGGGTTATTTTCACAAAGATACTGGAGTGGTTTAGACATTTTCTTCTCCAGCTCCAGGCTACTTAACAGATAAAGAAACTGAGGCAAACAGAGTTACATGACTTGTCCAAGCTCACACAGCTAGTAAGTATCTGAGGCACGATTTGAACTCATAAACAGGCATCTTCCTGATTCCAAGCCCTAAGGCTCTATCCACTGTGCCACCAAACACACCTATTTATAACTAACCAAATACCTGAAGAGGAAACCAGAACAGGGACATTGCAAATGCTTCCCATAAGAGACAGCATGTGAGCTGAACCTTAAAGGAAGCTGGAGATCCTAAAACGCAAAGGTAAGGGGAGGATGGCATTCCAGGCATGAAGGGAAACAACCATGCAAAGTCATGGAGATGAGAGATGCAATGGTAAGTTTAAGGAAGAGCAAGCCGACCTCCTTTACTAAAATGTAGACTTCAGAGATGAAATTAGGCTGGAAAGTGAGGTAGGAACCAGAACATGGAATGCTTCAAATACCGGACAGGAAAATTTGGGAGTCACTAAAGTATTTTGCTCAAGACAGTGACAAGACCAGACCTGGGCATTAGGAAGATTATCTTGGCACCCAGGAAGAAGGTGGCTTAGATAGGAAGAAATTGAAAGCTCTAAGTCCAATTAGGAGATTGGCAAGAGACCTGGAAGAGGCTGGAGGGCCTGAACTAGGGGGACTGCTGATCAGACAGACGGGGGCAAATGGGAGAAATAGTGTGGACATGGGGGATTGAAGGTGGAAAGAGAGAGATGGAGAAGAAGACTCTGATGCTATGAATCTAGGTAGCCCCCAGCAGACATAGGAAAGTATGGAGGAGGGGCAGGTCTGTGGAGGAACATAATCAGTTCTATTTCAGACATAGGGAATTTAAGATGCTGACGAGAGATACAGATGGAGCTATTCAGTAGGCAATTGGAAATGAGGGGCCGCAGTGCGGGAGGGAGATTAAGTCTCAGTAATAGAGATTTTGGAGCCATCTGCATATAAATGATCATTGAACCCAAGGGAGTTGTTGAGATTATGTAGACAGAGAGAAGACCCAGGACAGAACCTTAGGAGATAGCCACAATCAATCACTCAAATAACAAGCATTTATTAGATACCTACTATGTTCCAGGCATTGTGAGGCTGCATGTATAATGATTATCTTCTCTCTCTCTCTCTCTCTCTGTCTCTCTCTCTCTCCTCTCTCTCTCTCTCTGTCTCTCTGTCTCTCTGTCTCTCTCTCTCTCTCTCCTTGTGCCCCTGTCTTCCTCTTCCCTCTCCCCTCTTTCTCCCTCTTCTCCTCTCCTCTCCTCTTTTCCTCTCTCCCTCTCCCTCTTTCTCTCCTTTTCTCCCTGTCTTCTTCCCTTGTTCTCCCTCCTTCAGTTTCCCTCACTCACACTTTCCCTCTCTTCCTCTCCTCCCTCAATTTGTTAAGACAAAGTAGAATACAATAGAGCAAATATGTATTCTTAAGATGTGGTGAGGGATAAGACATGTCCATGGAGAGTCACCTTTCCTGAGGAACTGCAATGGCTGCCTTGGACTATGAAGATGTGGGAGTCACCTGTGCTTACCCACAGCTTCTGGGCACAGATTAGAAATTAGAATTGTCTACCTGGGAAGTTGCTAGGTAGCACAGTACATAAAAATGGAAACAGGAAGATCTGAGTTCAAATCCAACTTCAGACACTAGCTGTGTGACCCTGGGCAAGTCATATAACCCCGTTTGCCTCAGTTTCCTTATCTGTAAAAAAAGCTGGAGAAGGAAATGGCAAACTGCTCTAGTATCTTTCCAAGAAAACCCCAAATGGCATCACAAAGAGCTGACACAACTGAACAATAATAAACCTCATAGAATCTTACTTGCTTCAAGACTCAGCTCAAACATCAACTTTACCACTTTTCACAGTCTTTTATGAATGCCTCCCGCAAAATTCTAGCATCCCTTTTCCTTAAAAAAAACTTATTTTTATTTTGTATTTCTTTCATGTATACTGATGAGACAAGGGAGTTGTTATCCATGTAAATTATATGTATATCCACATAGGTTTGTCTAAATTTGGTTTTCAGGAAGGCATAAATAGACATCTCATTTTCCCCTTCTCCAAGAGAAACATTGATGCCTGCATGGAGGGGAACAGGAGACTGGGCCAATGAAATTGGCCTGCACAGCTCTCAGAGAGGAGATTCTTCATTGGAATTAGGTCTGTTTGCCCACCCTCACCTGCAAATATTACTTGTGTAGGGGAAATGAGTTTGTTCTTAGGTTTAAACTATTTTCCTGGTGACTTAGGAAAGGAGTGCTCCAAGCTAGAGCCAAAGGCTTGACTCCCCTCCCATCAACTGCTTGTTATATAAAAGACCATAACAAATAGGGAATGAAGAATAAGCCCCTTTATCCAAGCAGATAGGAAAGAGAAATCAAAGAATTTATATAGAATATATCAGACAATACATAGAGTCAATGAACTCTTCTGCAAGGAATGAGTCCTCCAGTCTCACCCAAAGAGAAATTCCCCAAAGTCTGTAGGTAGGCAAGCCGGAAATCAGGAACATGTCAAGGCACTGACTTCTCAGCTTCTCTCTCTCTCCAGGAGTTTCTCTGAAGACAGCCTAGAATTCATGTGTCCTCTCTTGAAGCCAGAAGAAAAGGTTTCCCTTCTTCCAAACTCTTGCCAACTCTACCCCTCAAGGAGGCATATAGTGTCAAGCAATCATACTTTCCACTAATGACAAGAGTTCATAGTAACCAGATACTGATATATAGTGTACAGAAACACATAACAGATGCAGTAATATTTGTACCCTCTTAACCTAAGAAAATAGTTTATAGATAATATTTGGGAACCCTCATGTTTGTCCTTTCTTGCCAAAGAAGATCATGCTATCAGAGAAATGATGACATGACTTGCACTTGACTTTGTTTTGAGTGAGGGAGGGCTGTGCAGGTCACCAGCCTCACTTCTCCTCCAGAGTCATCTGAATCCAGTGACCAGCTATTCATCAGGATAATCCTAACACCTACATGGAGGAAAAGAAATGTTAAATTCCCTAGGAAGCCTGAGGATCAGACTCCAACCTTCTAGCCAGAGAAGAGAGATTTTCTAGAAAGCATCTTTCAGCTAATTTCTAATTCAAGAGTTCCCAAGTTTGAGATTTGGATAATCAGAGCACCTGATGTAGAGAAAGATTTCCTGGTACAGCATGCTCCCTAGCTAATGGGGCTAATTTCCATTGTCCTCCTGAAGCTCCCTGCTTGAAGTGCAGCATCAGTAAAATACTTAGTACAATTCCAGTGGGAAAGCATAGCTTGTTCAGAAGCCCCCAAAGTACATTTATTTCCTGGGGGGATATTAACCTACAGGATGATACTACAAGTCTTATAGGAAATGTGCAGGACTCTGTGAGAAAGACAGACTCACCAAAATATCAAAGGATTGCTCCAGTCGAAATCCCAAATTCAGTTTCCTTCCCAATGAAACTAATCTGAGAGCTTCATGTGTTTTCTCCCCATTTGCAGGTTCCTGTGATCTTTATGCATTTTCTGTTGGGTGAAATAAAGGTTATCTCATACCAGCAAAAGTGGATGTGATGAAAGACAAAAATGGTAGGGACTTAATAGAAATAGAAGAGATAAAAAGAGGTGGCAAGAATATGTAAAAGAATTATACAAGAAAGATCTTCACATCACTGATAACTATGATGATTCTTGAGCCTGGAGAATGAAACCAAGTGGGCCTTAGGAAGCCTTGTTAACCATTAGCTAGTGGAGATGATGGAATTCCAGCTGATCTATATAAAATCCTATAAGGTGATGCTGTTAAAGTGCTACACTCAATGTGCCAACAAATTTGGAAAACTCAGCAGTGGTCACCGAATTGGAAAATGTAAGTTAATGTCCCAATCCGAAAGAAAGGCAACACCAAAGAATGTTCAATTTACTAAACAATTGTGCTCATTACACAAACCAGAAAAAAAATTTGTTTAAGATTCTACAAGCTAGGGCTTAGCAACATCGGAAGTGAGAAAACAGAAGAACAGGCTGACTTTCAAAGAGGCAGAAGAACTAAAGACCAAATTGCCAGCATTCTCTGGATTATGGAGAACACAAGGGAGTTCCAGAAAACATCAACTTCTCCTTCATTGACCACACTAAAGCCTATGACTATGTGGATCACAACAAAGAGATGGGAGTACCATCTCATCTTACTTGTCTCCTGAGGATCCTGTATGTGGATCAAGAAACAATTATTGGGACCAAACATGGAACTCTTCCTTGGTTTTATATTGGAAAAGGAGTTAGGGTAGCTAGGTGGTGCAGTGGATAGAGCACCAGTGTAGGAGTGAGGAGGACCTGAGTTCAATCTCACCTCAGACACTTGGCACTCACTAACTGTGTGACCTTGGGCAAGTCACTTAACCCCAATTGCCTCATCCTGGGTCATCTCCAGGCATCCTGATGAATATCTGGTCACTGGATTCAGATGGCTCTGGAAGAGAAGTGAGGCTGGTGACCTGCACAGCCCTCCCTCACTCAAAATGAAGTCAAGTGTAAGTCATGTTATTATTTCTCTGATGGCATGGTCTCCTTTGGCAATTAAGGACGAACACACACATGGAAAAGGAGTATGACGACCATATATTGTCATTTATTTAATTTATATGTAGAGTACATCATGCAAAATGCCAGGCTGGACAAATCAAAAGCCAGAATTAAGGTTGCTGGGGAAAATATCAACAATCTCAGCTATGTAGATGATACCATTCTGATGCAAAAAGGTGAAGAATTCAGAAGCCTCTTGATGAGGGTATAAGAGGGGAGTGTAAAAGGTGACTTAAAGTTAAACATAAAAAAACTAAGATTATGGCAGCTGGGCCCATCACTTCCTAGCAAACAGAGGGAGAAGAAATGGTGTCAGATTTTATATTCTTGAGTTCAAAGATCACTACAGACAGTGACTACAGTCATGAGGTTAAGACACTTGCTCCTTTCAAGGAAAGGTATGGCAAATCTGGACAGCATACTAAAAAGCAAAAGTTCTGTGTAGTCAAAGCTATGGTTTTTTCAGTAGCAATGCATGGCTGTGAGAGTTGGATATAAGGAAAGCTCAGAGCTACAGAATCAACACTTTTGAATTTTGTGGTGCTAGAGAAGACTTTTTAGAGTCACTTGGACAGCAAGATCAAATCAATCACTACGTAAAGAAATTAAATCAGACTATTCATTCAAAGGACAAATTCTCAAGCTTAAGTACTTTGGCCACATAATGAGAATGCAGATCTTGCTGGAAAAGACCTGATTTTGGGAATGATTGAAGGCAAAATGAAAAGGAGATGGCAAGAGGATGAGATGGATAGATAGTGCCATGGAAGCAACAAACATAAGCTTGGACATCTATCAGGAGATAGTGGAGGGTAGGAGGATAGGAGAGCCTGGCATGCTATGGTCCATGGGATCACAAAGAGTCAGGCATGACTGAATGATTGAAAAACAACAGACCTGATATCCATACTGTACAGGAGCTGGGGATCCTTTTACCCCACATTTGGAAAAACCTAGACATAAACTATACTAGAAGTATATTAGATTATCCTGAAGTAACTTCAAGTAGGAAAAACAAGCAAACAAAGACCCTTTGAAGACTGATTCTGTTTTGGACTGTTCCAAGAAAGCTCAAAGCCTTTGGGGGGCTAACAAAATGAATGAGTAAACAAACATAGTCACTGAGTTTTCTCCCCAAGAAGAAGAAGTATCCAAAGTTTCAGACTCTTCTGAATTTCATTCGTTCCTGTCCTTCTCCTCCCAAGTGAGACTTGGTTCCCTTGGACATTTCCTTTCCTAAAAGTCAGAATAGTAAACTGAGTCACTTCACAATGATTTGGGTACTTCTAAGTCTTTCTATTACTTCCTAACAGAGCTTTGGAAGGGTAGCACACTCTGCAGGGTAATTAGGTATACTTGGTGCCAGTGCTTATTTTGAATGTGAGCATTATTTACCCAATATACCTTAACAGCTCCATCTGTTAGAGCAAAACAGATTTTGGAAACAGCCCTGCTGACTTTGGAAACATTCACCAACTGGTTATTAGGAAAAACCATTCTTCTTCCCAAGTTGGTTAGATAGTTCCACCCTATTGCAAACTGGCCAAGGTGGATGAACATATCCTTACACTGATTCATGAAACCAAAAGAGCAGAAAGGTTTACATCTTAGAATTAAGAAGCATGCCTGATGCCTGATTTTAAAAATAAAACATCTCTTCCTAAATTGGAAAGCAATTCCAAGACCACAGATAAAAGGTAGTTTATTTCAGTCCATTTCAACATTTTCCCCCCATTTTAAAGAGTCTACATGAACCTTTGTGTTGTGTGTGAAGACATAAGGAAACCTTATTATCAAGATTTAACAGGGATTCCACCCTTACCCATAGTCAAATCCTTCCCACTTTAACAACTCATACTCAAATGCTCCCGGGATCTCATGGATGTGGATAGCCCCTCTATTGATGCAGGTGATGGCCCATCCATACCTGACCATGCCATACAACTCTTGCCCACATCTTCCCATATGTTCACCATCAAACGTCCATATGATGGGAGTCTTTCTCATTTTCGCCTGATTTCACAAGGAAGCAGTGGAGCATGTAGTCTGTCCATTACTTCTTTCTTTGTCAATCACACATTTCTTGGATGGCATCCTTTACCTCACCTTTTCTTCATTCGTGGTTCCTTCCTTGTTTTGTGGCACAGTTTGCTCATATCCAGCATACCCTTACTTCTTCACTGCCCATTGAACAAGCCTCCTTTGTAATTCTTGAAAGACATCAGCAATTCCATTACCTGAAGCTGTGCAATCAACCTTCCCTAGAGTTGTAAGATTACAGATTTAGAGCTGCAAGGGGCCTTGGAAGTCTCCATTTTGCCGATGAGGAAACTGAGGCATAGAGAGTGAAGAGACTTGACTAAGATCACACAGGTAGTAAATAACAGAGCTGAAGCTCAGATTCCAATCCTGGGTTTCCAAGACGAATATTCTTTCCAGCACATGTGCTGCTCTTCTTATGTTAAGACTGGACAGCATGTAAGATAATAGTAATAGTAATAATGAGCAGTTATATTACAAGAGTCTGCTAATGACAGCTGATTATTAAATGTTCGCTGGGAGCATTTTCAACTCAGGAATCAGCCAAGGTTAAAAATCAGGGCTTGATATATTGTTTGCTTATAATCTAAACTCAAGAAAGTGACAGAGGAATGGTTAATGATACCGACTGAACCAAAAAAAATGTGTCTGGGTAGTTTTTTTCCAAAAAGCCAGTTGTTAAACGTTTACCAATACTCCCCTGGTTAAAAAGTACTTGAAAGTTGCAGAGAGCCTTACAGAAAATATTTCATCTGATATATTAAGTCTAGAGGTTCCCAATATGAGGACCCCTTTTTAATAGCAAAAATTGCACAGCATTTATACCATTGACCTCTGTTGACTGAGAAAACTTCTAATAACAAAAGACTACTATGTATTCAGTAAGGCTCTTAACTGAATTTGTATTTGATTAATTATAATAACATCTACACACATTTGAAAGATAGCAAACCATGGCACATTTATTCAGTCCAAGGAAGGTATGTTTGCTTATTTATCAGAGTGAATCACAGAGAGACTAGAAGCATGGAAACCAATTAGGAAACTGTCGAAATCATCCATTAGAGAGGTGATGAGGGCCTGGACGAAGGCCCAGACACTGACTATGTGTCTGAAGCTGTATAAAGATGAAAATCGCAACTTGCTTGGTGAGCATACTAATTTTCAGGGCTCTTGCAATAACAGTGAGCTTCCCCGCAGGACATCTTGGCCCACAGATCGGGTACTGGCGATGTAGTCCAACATCCTCATTTTACAAAGGAGGAAACTGAGGTTTAGAGAGATAAAGACACTGCTTAGTACCTAGTAAGCACTCGATAAAAGCTCTATCTACCTACCCACCTATCTGTCTATCCATCTCTCCAAGGTCACAGGTTGTAAGCGCCATATCTGAGATTCACAGCTACGTCTTCTGGCGCATGCCAGTCTTCTTTTCCTACCACTGTTATTACTACCCATCAGTAGTAGCAGCATCCCCCTCACAGGAGGATACAGGGGGAAGTAGGAGTTTGAGAATTAGGTCTCAGAGTCAGGAAGATCTCCCTTCTAGGCTCGCATCACAAACTGACTGAGTGATCCTGAGCAAGCTACTTAACCTCTCAGCTCCCCAAGCAACTCTCCAAGGATTCAAGTTACAGAAAAGTTGCAGAGCTACATTGAGAAATTGGGTTTTTTTCACCAAGAATTCTCTACACCCATGAAATCACAAGTACAGACCAAAAAAAAATCTATCATGCTGTTCTTCAAAAGGTCTGTTATTTTATCAGTGAAGGTAATCCTTCCCTCAATGATCATAATATGTCCATATTTCATTAATTGTTGCATACAGAAAATCCATCACCAGATCATCTGGTAATGACAAATCTTTCCATATTTGGTTCGATTGGTCATACAATCATATATTTAATATTGTCCTATATTAAAGTGGGAAGGATCTTTGAGGTCATCTGGTCTAACCCCTCTCATCTTGCAAATGAGAAAAATGAGGCACAGAGAATACCTTACCCAAATGATATACCCAACGTTACACAACTAGTAAATGACAAAGAGAAAATTTGGAGATTCAAATCTCACCTCAGATATTTACAAACTGTGAGACCCTAGGCAAGTAATTTAACCTCTCTGAGCTTCAGTTTCCTCATCAGTAAGTGAAGGGGTTGAACTAGTAGATGATTTGTGAAGTGCTTTCCAACTTTAAACCTATAATCCCTTCATACTGTTACAATTTTGCTTTGCTTTTACTAACACTCTTGTTGGAAATGTCCTCTTGACCATTGAAATCCAAGCTATGTTTCCATTCCTAGGTCAAGTCCCACAAATTTGATAAGCAACCATCTATTCCATCAGCTAAGTCATAGACCACGGAGCATGCCCTGCCATGTTTTCCTGGTAATTTCCCTCCAGGCTGACCCTGATTAGTACTCTTTGAGTTCAGTTATTCAACAAAAAATTCTGTACTGTTTTATTTTCAAGTGTTTCTATCATGTTTATAAGGACATCATGAGAGATTCTGTCAATTTTTTTCTGCATTCCTGACGTACAAGCTCTATAGCATTTCCCTGATCTACCAATCTAGTCCCTTAATCAAAAAAGTGGCAGGAAGTTAATACCAGTTCAATTCCATAAACAGTTATTAAGTATCTACTACGTGCCAGACTATACTAAGCCCTTCCCTTGGCTTACCTTGTTCTGATACCTGGGTGTGTAGTAGAGACTCAGTAAATGTTTGCTGAGTGATTGCTTGCTTGCTTGCTTGATTAGCTGGCTCATTCTTTCTCTGCTGCTCCCCACACTTCTTTATCACAACCAACACTACCACCATGCCTATAGTCAGTATTTATTTGCATGAGCCTCCATATGTGGGATTGTACAAAGAAGCCAGTTCTTACAGCCAGAGCTAGAAGGAACCTTGGAGGCCTTCTATTCTAATCTCTTGATTTGAAATTTGAGGGATCTGAGGCTCATGGAGGTTAAGTGACTTCCATAAAGTCACACAATTAGTAAATGTTAGAGTTGGGGTTTAAAGTCCCTGATGCCAGAGCCAAAGCTCTTTCCATTGTACCATTTCCTTACAGGAAGGCTATGAGGTAGGCAATGCAAGTCTTAACATGAATAACCATTACTGGACCCCAAAAGCTGCACCACTGCTCCCATTCCCTTTCTACCCATGGGAACCCCTGCTCTGGACCCATGTACATGGTTCAGATCAGAATTTAGCCTTGGGGGAAGCTGACCTCTAAGAAAAGGGCTGTAGCTTCCTTTTCTGACAATCTTTATTTCATTACACCTCCCAACTCAGGCGAGGAGTGATTAGAGAAATCACTTATAGCTTAGATTTTTGGCTCATATAACCTTGGACAAATTATTTTATCCACTTCCTCTATCAAAGAACAAGGAGAATTGAACTAAATAATCTCTCAGGTCTCCTCATGTTTCAGGTCATTCCATGATGATTTCCATTTTGCCAATGAGGAAATCTATCATCAAATAGGTTAAGTGCCTTGTCCAGCATCACATGGTCAAGTCAAGCCAAGAAGCAGAAGAAGTAGACCTGGTGTGTGAACTCAGGCTCTAAATCCAACGCTGATCTCTGTATTCTAAATACCCCATAGCTAAGACAACCATTCCTATCACCCTGTTTCTTTGATGTTTTACCCTATTTCTCAACTCATACCAATAGAATATAATCTTCTTGAAGGCATGGACTGTCTTGCTTTTGTTTATATGCCCAGACCTAGCAGAGTACCTAATTACACAGAAGGCACTTGGAATAAATTCTTGGTCATGGATTAGTTAATTCATTGTCCTCCTTTCCTGCCTCTGGCTCACCCGCTAACAAGAACGTCATCTAAGGCTCTAGCCTGACCCCTTCTCTCTTTACAATCTCATCACCTCCATGGATTCAATGATCATTTCTATACAGATAATTCTTACATCTCTTTATCAAGCCCCACTTCCTCTCCTAATCTTCAGTCCTGAAACTCCAACTGCCTATTGGACATTTCAAACTAGATGAATTCAACACATCCACATCTGACTTATTATCTTTCCCCAAAAACCTTCCCTTCTTCTTAACTTCTCTGTTATTCTCTAAAGGTATCACCATCATCCCAAGTCACCGGGCTCACAACTTAGGGATCATCCTCAACTCCTCGATATCTTTTGATCCCCACATCCAATCCTTTGCCAAACCCTGCCAATTCTACCTTTGCCACAGCTTTCATATATGCACCCTCCTCTCCCCTAACATTGCCACTACCCTGATGCGGATTCTCATCACCACTTTCCCAGACTATCCAATTGATTGATTGGTCTCCTTACCTTGTCTCTCCCCTCTCCACTCAGTCCTCCAAACAGCTGCCAAAGGAAGCTTCTCAGCAAGGTCTGACCACATCACGCCCCTATGGAACAACTGTTCTATCACCCTATTCTTTTGTTGTTTTACCCTATTTCTCAACTTATCCCAATAAAACATAATCTTCTTGAAGGCAGAAACTATCTCACTTTTGTCTGCATGCCCAGAACCTAGCATAATACCTAGTACCTAGAAAGTGCTTATAATAAAGCCTTATTCATTATTAATTGATTGATTCAGCAAAGCTCCTTATTATCTCCAAGATCAGATATAAAATCCTCTTTTTGGCTTTTAAAGCCCTTCCTAATGTGACCCCCTCCTACTTTTATAATCTTCTTACCCCTGACTTCCCTCTCTTTTACAGGCTCCGTTTTGTTCCTTGCATAAGACACTCTACCTCCTGACTGTCATTTTGTCCTGGCTGTCCTCCATTCCTGGAAGGCTGTCTCTCCCTACCTCTGTCCCTGCCCTTCCTGACTGCCTTCCAATATCAGCTAAAATCTCAGCATCTTCAGGAAGCCTTTCCCTATCTTAGTACTAATGCCTTCCTTCTGAAATTAACTTCAATATATTCTGTTAGTCCGTAGCTGTAGACACATCTTCCTCATGGACTAGGAGCTCCTTGAGAGGAGAGACTGTTTCTGCCTTTCTCTGGGACAGTGTAGGCACTTAATAATTGCTTGTTGCCTTGACTTGCCTGACTTAAGTGTTTGCCATTGACTGTCTTCCCAGTGGGGTTCATAATCAAGACAAAAGATACATCCCTCCTTTCATATAGAAATATTCATATTAGCCCATGAATAGAAATGTTGAGAATAAAATAAAGGAGCATCCTCCAAAGCTAAGTAACAGCATGTGTACATGGGTGTGGGTACAAGCAACTGGTGACCCAATGACCCAGTGTCATGTTAGGACAGGAGAGGTCTCTAGGCACTACTCATCCCACCTCCACCTATAATCATCTCACCCTGCACATTAACACCAAAACCCAAAGGCCAATTTTGTGCCTTTCTAAGGTACCAGCGATTACAGTATCAGATTCCTGCATGGAGGAATGGTGGAGAGCTTTGGCATTAATGACTGTGCCTGGCATGAGGAATCCCAGAACGGGACTAGATAGAGATACCTTCACAAGCCAAACACAGGAGGGTAGCAATTATCCTGATGAGTCAGGCTCCATGAAACACTTTTGCTTCAATTATTTGAACATTTCAAGAAAAAGAAAAAAATTGTAGGCTGAATCACCTGGTGACTGACTCCACTCTCCTCCTCTCTTGAAACCCAAAGTTACCAGCAATCTGGTGAAAGTCACAGTTACTCAAATACACAAAGCCAGGTGGGGCCCAATCCCAGCCCTGAACTCTCCTGAAGCCCAAGGCCAGAACAGCTCCATTGCCCCTCCACAAATATTTGTTGAGGTGGAAAGTATTTGCCGAGGCAAAAATGTTCCTGACAGCTCAATTCTCCTCTAACCTAACAGAATTCCAGCCACAGATAAATTATCAACACACTATTAACAGTGACAGATGAGCAAGGAAGGTTGTAGGAGCTGAGGCAAACAGATCTATCTCTAAAAGCAAGGATTCCATCTGGGCTTCCCACTCCCCCCTCCACCACCCATTTAAAAAAAAAAGATATTTCAGTGGGAAAAGTGTCTGCAAAAAAGGTCATTTTTCAGTCACTTAGCTCCAAAAAGCCTGTCTCTCCTCAGCTCTCTCTCTGCCACTGAGACCAGAGCAGAACAGGTCAAACCACCAAAGGAAGTCGATGGGCCTGAACCCCACTCTGACTGACGAAATAATTCTTAGCTGATCTCAATCAAGTGGCCTGCGTAGAAGCAACAAACAAAAACTATGAAAAATGCAATTCTGAGGTCAGAAGGGAACAACCAGAATTGGTTGGTATGTGTGTCCGAACTGTCACCCTTCCAAATCACTTGAGCCCCAGGCATATAGTCTTTGTGTGTTTTCTTCAAAGCCACATAGAGGTCATGCAGTATAGTGGAAAGTGGGGCTAGACTCATAATCCAAGGACCCAAATTCAAATCTAAGATCTGCCACTTATTACCTGTGTGACATCCCAAGCAGGTGACTTTAGTCTTTCTGGGCCTGTTTCCCTAAGTGTTAAATGATGGGATTGGATTCACAATCTCTACAGTCTCTTCTCGATCTAAATCTGTGCCCCAGTAGCATTACAAAGCACTTTGAGGGTCCGAAGAGCTAGATCAGAACAGCAGGACAACCATGCCTGGTGCTAAGATGGCAGAAACAGGGAGATGTGCATTGGCCAAGTACATTCCCATGGCTTGCTTTACCACAGAGAAGGCAATTGCCCATAGCGAAGCCTACGGCTCTGCCACAGACAAGAGAACCTAGTGATGAAGGGCTACCTTGCATCCATTTCTGGAGCTACTGATCCACTTTATATGTGAAGCATAAAGTTGCTAACAGTTCAAATACTGAACGTCTCCAACCATCAAATAGATCTGATGCTATGTGACCCTTTCCTGTCAAGCAGAGAGACTTTTTGAAATCAAAGCTGCTTTTTAAAATCCCTTTGAAGAGTCAGAACTCCACAGTGCTGACCTTGCTTTAGATGTGTCTCTCCAAACACCAATAGGACTTCTCTGCCTCAATCGCCCAGTTGTACTTCAAACTCAACATGCCCCAAACCAAGATTATTATCTTTTCCCCAAAACCTGGAGAGGAAGTGTTGGTGAGTGAATAGTCGGCTGTCCTCAAAGCCGCAAAGGCTTGAGTTTCCATTCCTGACACATAGTGGCCATCTAACCCTCTAAAAGTCATGTCACTTCTCAATGACTCCAAGTTGAAGAGAAGCATTAACCTGCTTTGGTCGAGCAAGCTTCCTTCTGGGAGTTCCCTGTGCCAGTGAAATCACAGGTTCTGTCTCTAACTCCTGTTCCTATCCCATCCTGAAGACTTTCACCATTCCTAGCAATGGCAACACCATCCTGGTCCTCCACAGTGCAGATTTTGGTATTATAATTGATGCTTCCCTTTCTATCACCACTCATATCTAGTCATTTGCCAACTCTCATCACATGATCATTGATTTAGTGGGACCTTTGAGGTCCTGAAGTCCAAACCTCTTATGTTATAGTTAAAGAAACTGAGGTCTAGAGGAATACAATGACTTGCCCAAGGTCATACAGCTAGTAAGTGTCTCATACAGAATTCTAACTTGGGTCTTGATGGAGTCAATTTCAGCCCTCTCTATCCAATATACCACTCTGTCTCTCTTGGGAAATACTTTCCCATCCACCCCCTCTTCTCTGGTTTCTGCTACTACTATCCTAGCACAGATCTGTTTTACCAGCTTGCCTGAACTATTTCAATAGACTCCCAACAAGTCTTCCTGCCCCAGGCACTCTTCCCCTTCCACTCCACATTGCTTATCTCTAACAGAACAAAGTTCTTATGTATAGGTCCAATAATGTCACTCCTCAGATCATAAATCTTCATTGGCTCCCTAGGAGTCCATTAGAAGCCCAACATGATGTGATGCACCAGCCTCACTTCCATCGGCCACCATCTTTCAAGCCTTAGCTCTGGGCCTACCCTTGACATGTGCTACATCCAGCCCAATGGACAACTACCTAGCTGGTTTGTGCCTTTGGCTCACAGTGCTTGAAATCCTCTCCCTGATTACCACCCATACCTTCTCCTTCCCACACATCTTTGAAAGGTCAAGTCACATTTCACTTCCTCTAAGAAGACTTCCTGGATCCTAAGTACCAGAGAATTATAGATCTAGCACTAAAGAGAACCTTCCCTTCCCCCCACCTGTCACTTTCCTTGCACTCCCCACTGCCCTTTGTCCCTCTCATCCTTTTATTAAGTAATTTTTCATTTCATAGTTATCCGTATATGTGTCATAAATACACTTTGATCTGTAATAGGGAACTCAAACTATTAGGGGCATGCTGCGTGGGCGTGTGTCTTCTGTCTGTCTCTCGTGTACCTGTGTCTGTTTTTCTCTATATCTATGTCTCTGTCTCTGTTCTGTCCCTATGTCTAACTCTGTCTCTCTTTCTTTGAATGTCTCTGTCTTTGCCTCTCTGTTTATCTCTCTCTGTCTCTCTATCTTTATGTGTGTTTCTTTCTCTGTTTTTCTTCTGTCACTGTCTCTAACACTCTCTGTCTCTCTATTTCTGTCTCTCTCTGTCTCTCAGCCTTTGCCTCTTTCTCGCTGTCTCTGTCTCTCTCAAAAGCAGAACTGCTGATACACTCACCTTTCAAAAGGTGAAAGAAGCTATGATAGAGATTACCATTCTGGGCCTGATTCCAACCAATAAGGAGGATAACCTTTGAGGTCCCTTCTGACTCAGAGTCTGTGACTCTGTGTGGTGAAGTGGAAATGATGGGAACCTAGGGGTCCAGTGACCACACCATGACTTATTATAGTGCATGATAGATAAGCAGCAAAGGGCTAGGCATGGTCCGGTGTATTCCCTGGGCTTCAACAAAGTAGCCTTCAGAGAGCTCCAATATGGGATAAATAGGGCCTTGTGGCCTGAGACTCTAAAAAAGAAGTCAGTTCAAGGATGGAGAATGGTCAGAAAAGAAAGCCTGGAACTAATTATACTGAGAAATAAGAGTATGGCCTTTACAAAGACCGAAATGGCTATACACAGAGCTCATCAACCAGTGCAGATCTTAGGACTGGGAAATGAGAACAAGTTATTAAGGATAGAGCTAGGAATGGTTCTGTGATTTCATTTAGTGCAGGAAACTCATAGACAAAGAAACTCCTTCCACTCGTACAGGTCTGCTCTTTCTCTGGAAGCTGGCCTTGAAAAGCTGGCTAGAACCCAGAGACAGTTAAGTGACTCACCCAGGGATGACCCAGGCAGGCTATGCCAAAGGCAGGACTTGACCACTCGCATGTTGGCTTCCATACCATCTCTCTAATCAAGTCACATGCTTCTCTGGTAGCTAAGAAAGAAAAACACTGAAAAGACCTTGTAAGTATAGTATGATGCTGGCTGAGGTCTGATGAGAGTCAAGACTTTCAATAAATGCTTTTAAAATAACAACGAAATGGGTCCTTTTAAAGTTTCATTGGGAGGAAAATCAAAGAGGTAAAAGGACTGCTGCTTAGAGCAGTTAGAAAGATGAAGGAATGAAATGAACATTTATTAAGTTCCTATGATGTTTCGGGTACTGTGCTAAGCAAGCTTTTTATAAATATTTTCTCCTTTAGTCCTTTATGACAACCTTGGGAATAGCCTCATTTTATGGTTGAGGAAACTGAGGCACAGAGAATTTAAGTAATTTACCCAGAATCACACACCTAATAAGTGTCTGAGACCTGATCTGAACTCAGATTTTCCTGACTTTAGGCTGATATTTTATCCACTGTACCACCTAGCTGCCCCAAACTTGACATCTACACCGCCTAAAATTCTAAAATAGATCCATGAACGTTTAGGGAAAATAAAGGTGATCACTAAGATCTAACATGGATTCACCAAGAATAAACCATGCAGATTAACTTCTTTTCCTTTTTTTTTATGTTACCCAACCAGAAAATTCCATGGATATAGCATAACTGGACTTAACAAAGTATTTGACAAAATTTCTTTGATACTTTCGTATACAGAAGGAATGCAGCATAGAACAGTCAGTCTCTAATCCAAGAAGATTTTTGTTCAAGTCCTATTTCTGGTCAATACTGGGTGTGTGACCCAAGCCAAATGACTTAACTCTTAGGGCTCTTGGTCGGAGGTTTGAAGGTCTGGGGGCCGCATGCAGCCCAAACCAGATTAAAATGTAATTGGGAAAATGTTTAACAAAATAAATAAAAATACAATACAATATAGATAACATTACATTTTAAAACTAAATCAATACATAGCCTGAAGTGATTCTTATGGACAGATTAGAAACCCCTGAGTTTTATAGCTGAGTTTTATACCAGTGCTCTCTAGGCAACTGTGGTGGGATTATTATCCTGACTCCCCACACTCAGGTATAAGCTAGTTTTTCCTTGAAATGTATTACAACGTACAGAAATTACCTTTCAGACCCACAGATAAATCCCTCAGATTTGATTGGCTCAGGGAACTAATGGCTCCATCACTTCCTGCTTACCTGAGTACATTTTAGTCATGAAGAGCTCTAGGTGTTATCTGCTCAATTGGTCAAGTATTATGGATAAATCAGACTCAGATGGATGACCATCAAGGACAAATCACACTCATTTGAATCAACTCATGGTGTCCTCAATTCATATCCTTATTGAATATCCTTCTCTTGTTATGGCTCTGTAAATCTCCTTTTGTTAGCTATTGAATGATGAATAAGTATCTCATTTCATTCCAATACCAAACAAACATAAAGGCCTGGCCTGAGCCAGGCCCGGTCTAGAACTTTGTCTTAGAGGTACAGGAGAGGAATGCAGTGATCTCATTTGAAGGGGTAGATGGACAACACAGAGGAAGGGAAGCCCACATGGGTACATGCTTCTTGTGATGCTCTTGAAGACACCTCTAGAGATAGCAGTTGTTTACTGGGAGGTACTTCCCACACCTGGGATATTAGAAAATAAACATTGTTTGGGCACTCAGCAAGGACAGATCAATGTGAATATGTGTTGTGTCATTAAAAATTATACCTTTAAGAAAACAGAAGCAAACCGTTAATGGTTGAATTTGTAAAATTTTCTTATATTTGAGGGCAACAGTAGTCCTTGGGGCCTCTAGCTTATAGGCCTGAACTCATCTTCCTCAGGCCCCAGACTATAATTTTGGGATAATCTGAAGGAACTCCTTGGAACCTTTTTATGTGATGTTTGGGAGGTCATTGGGAGCTGTGCCACATGGATTTAGTTGAAAGACACTTGAACGGAAATTGCTTGATTCTTCCCAAGAGCCCAGAGACTTTCCTGGAATTGGAGAAATGGACAAATACGTCAATAACATTCCAACAGATATTCTGAGAAGAGAGAACCTGTGGCATCAGATTAAAAAGAAAGACAGCTTCCCCTTTCACTCCTGAACTTTGAATTGTGAACTGGGAACTAACTCCCTCTCTCTCTCTCTCTCCTTCTCTCTCTCTCTCTCTCTCTCTCTCTATCTCTCTCTATCTCTGTCTCTCCTCTCTTCCTCTCTCTCTCTCTCTCTCTCTCTCTCTCTCTCTATCTATCTATCTATCTGTCTCTCCCTCTCTCTTCCTCTCTCTCCCATCTCTCTGTCTCTCTGTCTTTCTCCTCTCTCCATCCTTTTCTCCTCCCTCTCCCTTTCTTTCTCTCTCTCCTTCTCTCCCTCTCTCCCCTCCCCCTCCCCTGCAAAGCTCAGGTGCCAGAAGTCTCCTCTTGTCCTGGAAGAAATGTCCACTGAAGACAGAACACATATACTGCCCTGGAGGAGTCACTCAGGCTTTTGTTGCTGCTGCTTTAGGCCTCTTTTACTGCTCATTTGTAAGTGAACCTGAACTGGACATTCATAACCTTGGAGAGTTTTCTGAATCTGAGTTGTAGGGAGCTCCTGGGTCCCTCAGGGGAGGCCAGCTGGAAGCAAGCAGAATTCACTGCACTCAGGAGGATGACCACAGACAGGAAGAGAAACCCAAACCCAGGCATGATTGGCCAGAATCCCTTGGAGTTGCCTGAACCATTCACATGTGATGGTTCCTTACCTTATCAGCTATGGTGGGTCAGTCAGGGCAATGACAGTCACCTGGCCAGGCAGAGTGGGGAAGTATCAAGCCCAAACATGAGAGCCAGAATCAGGCCCCAGCAATGACATCACAAGTCTGTGGCAATGCTCGCTCCATGGTAGGGGAACAGAGTTATGCTTGAGAGAGGCATAGGAAAGTTATGGCAGCAGATGCCTCCAGTAACCCTCAATATAGGGGAATACAGTAAGACTTGGGCCTGCTGTTTCAATGCTTAGCCCAACACAGGGAGCAAAGCTCAGCCCTATCATAATAATAAACTAACATCTATAGCATTTATTTTGTACCAGGAACTTCACTAAGAACTTGTAATTATTATCTCATTTGATCCTTACAACTATGCTGTGAAGTAGGTACTATTATTAGCCCCATTTTACATATAGGGAAACTGAGGCAAATAGACGTTTAGTGACTTGCCCAGGGCCACACAGCCAGTAAGCATCTAAAGCTGGATTTGAACTTAGGTCCTCTTGATTCCAGACCCAGCACCTTAGCTGCACCACGTAACTGAGCAACATTCAGTCCAACCTAAGGAATCAGAGCTCAGTCCCCAGGAGTGGCAGTTATACTAACCTGGCATAGAAGGGCAGTGGTGAAACCCAAGACAGTTGGCCCTGGAAGAGGGAGTGGGAGAGTAGGCCCCAGTAGCAATGGCACCAATGGTAACATGGGCTGCAGAAGCAAGGCAGCCTGGCCTAGAACAGGCAGAGACCTGGGCCTCAGTGGCAATAGAGTGAATCCTGGTATAAGTAGTAGCAAAAGGCAGTCTCACTGTACTCCTCTCCTTGCTGTAAGTTGAAACTTATAGTAAGGGCTAGGGAGGGTTGATCCCTCCAAGTTACTGTCAGCCCAATAGTCAGTGGCCAATCAATAACTCCTCCATGGGGACAGCTTGGAGGACCAAAGATGACTTTACTGAGAAGTAGATAGATAACTTTCTGGCAAAAAAAAAAAAACAAAAGGTAAGAGGTAAAAATATCTACCCAACCCCAACAGAAGAAGAATAACAGTCCCTCCCAGACCTCTAATGAAGTAAAGATTTGGAACTCCTCTCCACTCTTCCACTGAGCTTAGGTGGGGGAGGTCCTAGCAAGGAACCCCAAATGGATGATGGCAATTTTCCCTAGCATGTGGGAAGGATCGTGTGGGTAGTTTCATCATCTTTACTGCAGCTCTAATGTTCCTGAGGCTGTTCCTGCTCATCTGTGAAAAGCAATGATTTGGCACCACTGATCACATGGACCTAAACATTTAGACCTGAAACTGAGTACTCAAAGGGGTGGAGGAGGGGGAGAGCTAACAAAGCCTAAGATTTCTGATTTCTTTTCCCCATATTCATTTACTCCTTCATGGAGCTGTTACAGTGTTCATTTTGTTTTCGTTTTGCTGTTTCTATTTTACATTTCATTTTCCTTCTTCAATGCTGTCTATAGCAGACTTTTTGCAACACCGAGATCAGGGTTGACCAGCAGCAGTTCTAAAGTCATTTGAGTGGTAGAAAATTCTCCAAAATAGGTGTAAACTTAAACAGAAATAGGGGTTGGGGTTAACACTAACTCATACATAAGGATTTTTGTGGTCCACAAAATCAGTACATACTGATTTAGTCTTAAAATATAATATCATCTGAGTTTTATTGCATTTTTATTTTCTTAAATATTTCACATTTTAATCTGGTATGAGTCATATTCAGGCATGTGTTGGGCTGCATGTGGCTCATGAGCCACATGTTTGACACCTCTGCTGTAAAAGACTTTAAGAACCTTGCCAACAAGAGGTGGAATGTGGTAGGAGTCATATCTTCACTCCCCACATCCATGTAAGTTAGGCTAGTTCTTCCTTAAGAGATATTGAACCATCCATGAGACTTGATTATCTCAAGGGACTAATAATTCCAATTATTTATACCATTTTCTGGTTGTCTGAGTACAAAACAGACTTCAGGCTCCAGGTAATCTCTGACACATGACTGGGAAGACCACCATGGACAAATCAAAAGTCAAAGAACTTTGCTTAGCTAACTCATAATGTCTTTGATGAATATCTTTGTTGAGTATCCTTCCCCTGCTGTGGTTAAGTAAATCTCCTTTTATTAATGGTTGAATAACTATGCATCAGCGTCCAACATAATCTACCAGGGTACTGACCTGAATCAGGCTCAGCTCAGAGCAGGAACACTTTACAATTATTATAAAATGTAAAACTATAAAACACTTATAAAGTTATAAGTTGCTACAAACTACAGAGAAGGTACCAACTTGCATTGGCAGAGAGAATTTCCTTACCTGGGAGTTCCCTATAGCAGCGAAATCACAGATTCAGTTCCTATCACAAATACCATCTTATGCATACAATAAAGAAATTTAGACCAATACAATTAGTTAAATTCTGAAC
Source organism: Bettongia penicillata ogilbyi (assembly GCA_023548195.1). NCBI lineage: Eukaryota > Metazoa > Chordata > Mammalia > Diprotodontia > Potoroidae > Bettongia > Bettongia penicillata. The sequence continues at coordinate 253,671 of JAJHZJ010001096.1, forward strand.
TATACCCAAAGTGTTTTGATTAATGAGAAAGGTCAACCTGGAAGGAGGTCTCTTTGAAGTTGGCAAAGACTTCAGTTCTTGATCCGATTCAGTTCTGCAACTTATCAAAAATCTGGGTGAAGACATAGATAATATACTTATATTCACAGATAACAAGAAACTGAGATTAAAAACCAATGAAGCTGATGACAGAATCAGAATTAAAAAGATCTTAACAGGCAACGATTGTGGGATAAATTTAGCAAGAGGAAATTTAACAGAGATAAATGTAAAGTTTTACTCTTAGAATAGATAGATGGACAGACAGACAGATAGATATTTAGATAGATGGATAGATGAATAAAAAACCAGCTGCATTCATATTAGAGTAAAAACCCATGACAGTAAAATAATTCATTTGAAGACTACCTGAGAGTCTTAGTGGACTCCAAGGTCAATATGATTCAGTAAGTGTGATGTAGTCATCAAAAGAAACTAATCTAATCTTAGGAGCCATTAAAAAGGATCTAGAGACCAGAGCAAGAGAAATATTAGTCTTATTCAATTCAGTTGAATTTGGCAAACATTTATTAAGCATCTAGTACTTGCCCAATATTGCTAAGCACTAGAGATCCAAAGACAAAAGTAAGACCACAAATGCCTTCAAGGAGCTCACATTCGACTGGAAAAAATAACATGCATATATACAAAATGTATAACGTGATTGGGGGTGGGGAGGGACAGAGAAGCAGATCCTCAAGAAGTGGGTGATTATGAAAAAGTTCATGGTCAATGCTTGATTCTGGACTGAAATGGCAGACCCCTTAGTCATTCATAGCTGAGCAACATTGCGCCTTCCTTGTGGCAATAAGCAAAAGTGATAGGATCAAGGATATTTAAGGAGTAGAAAAACTCAAGCCAGGGCCAGTAGATTTAGTTAGATGATTTTGACTTCCCGCAAGGCAGATTAAGAGCCAGGTGGACTTTTAAGGCCTGGGAAGGACTGTTGTCTGGGTTTCCTGAACAGATATTGCCCTAATAAAAGTATCTTTGTGTCTATTTTCCAGGGTACTATGGGCAAGAAGTTGGGGATAGTTTATATGTCTATATAGCTTCCCTGGGTAGGAGTTCTTGTACTATGTCCACTTAGCAACAGATCCATGATATGGTAAGGGCTGAGTTTGTGATGTTTAGACTTTCCAGATCCCACTTAAGTGCTTTTCTGATACACTGCTAGTTCTATATTCTAAGGGTCCTGGTGCAACAGGGTAACTCTCCTCTGGTCAGATGACAAGGAGAGTACTGTATCTAGTTCTTGGCACCATATTTTAGAAAGTATATTGGACAAGTTGGACTTTATTCAGAGAAAGATCATCAGAATGTTGTAGGGATTAGAAACCAAGCCTTCATTTGAATGAATTGGAAACATTCAACATCCCAATGACTTAACAGTGACATGTCTTCAAATACTTACAAAGTTATATAGAATAAGATTAGACTTACCCCAGAAGACCAAAGTAGTAAAAATAGGAAGAAATCACAGGTAGATATTTCATTCTGAAAGAAGGAATAGTTTCTTAAATATTAGCTCTGTCCAAAAATTTAAATTTCCTTGGGGAATAGGGTAGTCTCTATTTCTGGAGGTCTTCAAGAAGCCAGCTGCTCAATTATTCTAGATGACCAGCATGCTCTGGGTGGGATTCATGCATTGAATCAAATTTGAACAGCTGATTCCTTCCAATTCCAGGATTTTATCATTTTAGAACCGGTCTCCTAAATCCCAGTCCAGCATACCTTCCACTAGGTCATATCTGGAGGGTTAAAACCATTTGGAACCAACCACCATCATCAGTGCAAGGCAAAATAATATTAATGTGTAACCAGCAGACAACTGATCTTGGCTTGAAGGCCTTGGAGATGGGTATCAACACAGCCCAAGGCAGAACATCCCTACTATGAGATACCTGGCCAAAGCTGATATGATAGCTATAAGGTTTCCAGTTCAAGGTTAATTTACTTTTGGCTTGTTAGGGAATTCAATTGCAGTGTACATCTCTCAGGCTCTTAGCCAACCTCCTAGCTCATCTCCCATGAGCTAATTTTTAGCCATTTCATAAGAGGTAAAATAATTAGCCATTAGAACAAATGCTTCAACTATATGACAAAAGGCGAATCCCTAACCAGGGGGAGCGGTAACATCTGGGAAGTATTCTGATGTTTAAAATATCTAAACAACTGCTCTTTCCATTCATTCATTCATTCATTCATTCGTTTGTTTATTGGAGTCCTTTATCTATCTGGCTTTCCAAATAGCTTCTGGTTATTCAGAAAAAGGTGGAGAGATATTGTCCTTGGGATCCTAGGGTTAGAGTTGTTTGGATCCTTAGAAATTATCTAGTATAACTCGCTAATTTGAATATGAGAAATCTAAAGGTCAGAAGTGAAGGGACGTGCCCCAGGTCACACAAGTAGTAAATAATATAGCTGGAATTTGAACCCTAGTCCAAATTCAAAACTCATTCTTCAGCACTGGGCTACCTCTGATTTGCTTGCTTCTGGGGCTAGAGTCCATTGGCATGGAAGGTTGGTCTCTGGACCTGCCAATTATCTAGCCTTCATTTCCCCAGAGCTTTAGTGGTGATAGTGCACTGCTGATGAATCCAAGGTCATGGGTTTGGTCCCAGTGTGGGCATATTGGCTTCAGTCCCTTTCCCAAAAGCAATCTACATAGATTTGACTGTGGTTTAGCATCCCATGGATGTGTGCCACTTGTCCTGAGGGTATTAACAGAAAAGGGTGTCTGGCTCAGAGCAAACTCATCTCTCCTATTAGAAAAGAAATTTCAAATACATCTTCATAAACTTGGCAGCAGCAGCACTGGATCTGGAGTCAGGGAACCTAGATTGGAATTCTACCTCTGATAATTATTCCCAGAATGGCTTTGGGCAAACTGCTTAACTTTGGAGGCAGCTGGATGGCTCAGTGGCTACACCGCTGGTCCTGGAGACAGGAAATTCAAATGGAGCCTCAGACCCTTCCTAGCTGTGTGACCCTGGGCAAGTCACTTAGTCTTCATTTGTTGATTTCCTCAAATGTAAAATTGATATAACAATAACCTCCCAGGGTTGTTGTGAGGAGCAAATGAGATAGTATTTGCAAACTGCTCAGCTTAGTGCCTGGAACATGGTAAATACTATATAAATGCTTAATCCCTTCTCTTCTCCTTCTTTGGGCCTCAGTTTCCCTATCTGTAACATAAAAAGATTAGATTAGATGATCTTTAAAGTCCACTCAAGCTCTAAATCTACATTTCTGTGACCCTAACCATGGGTTCTTAACCCTTCTGTGTCCTAGCTTCTTTGGAGATCTGATGAAACCTATGGATCCTTTCTCAGAATGATACTTTAAAAATGCATAAAATAAAATACACAGGGTTACAAAGGAAGTCAATTATACTGGAATATAGCTATTAAACATTTTTTAAAAGCCAGTTCACAGACCTCAGGTTACGAGCCAACTGCTAGGCTCATTTTCTGATTTCTTTATTAACTGTCAGCCCCGACTGGGGCAGTTGAAGCTATCCACCTGACGGAGCAACCAGACTTAGCCCCACCCCCACCCCCCACCCCCAGAGCTTTTCTTATCTAGGTCTCAGGCTGGATTTCCTGACATCCCTAAAGGAGCAAAGCTCTCCTATCAGGCAGAGCTGTGTTTGCCATCCCAAGAGACGGTGCCTTCCCCTCCCCCATCCCTAGAAAATGAGTCCTGGGCAGTCCCAGCTCCCTCCTGTCCTGGCACCAGCCAGCCAGCGATGGTTCAAGAAACAATACCCTCCTTTTTTTTTCTTTTCTAGGAATCCAAGAGTTCCATGGCAGCCCCACTATCAAGAATCCCCGCTGCTATTACTCCCGAGGAAACAAGGCCTTCCGTTTTTCTACCTTTCCTCGGATTCTCCCAGTTTGGAGCTAGCCTGTGTCTCCAGATGCTATTTTTAGCCTCCAGCCCTTGCTCCAGAGAGTGATTGGATCAAAATACTAAACTCATCATTCAGGCATTGGGAGGGAGGGGGAAATCAGGGGAAGGGGGATGGCGAGAGACAAGGGGATTTCGGAACTGGCATCTTCCTGCCTGATCCTTCTAGCCAAAGCCCAGTCTGCCCCCCCACAAAACCTGCCACTGGCCAGGTGGCCTGGGCAACTGGAGAAAGCTCTGGTCTCAGCTGCCTCCCTGCAGACCAAATGGCTCAGCCTCTTCGGAGCCTTTTTTTAAGCTTCCTGTTCTAGCCTGAGCAGAAGGAGCAAAAACCATTCATCAAACAGTTGCATTCACTGAGCAACATCAGCTCAGAGAAGAGGGGCTCTCTCTAGTCTGCTCGCAGCAGCCGAGGGCAGCGCCACTGAAACGGAAAGAGACCTGGGGAAACTGATGCCCACACCTGGCCACATAAGGTCAGGGTGGGGTGGGCCCCCGTGGGCTGTGTGGGTTCGGGGTAGAGGATCGGTTCTCAGCAAGCTGTTTGGCACTGGGGAGACTCTGCCTTCCAGACTCCAAGGGAGAACAGGGGCACCAACTCTGGGTGTAGGTTCTTGTTTCTGTCATTGGTTGGCTGGGTGATCTTATATAACTCAGTTTTCTGGACCCGAGAAAATGGGAAATCACAATACCAACCCTCATCTGCTTCACAAGGGTAATGGGAAAAGGGAAGGCACAGGAGATTGGAGGAGCCAAGGCAGAATGAAGGAATGGAAATCATCCTCATCATCATAGCTAGCATTTATGTTGTGCCTGAAGGTTTGTGAAGTACTCTACATATTATCTCTTTTGATATGACTCTGAGAGGTAGATTTTATTATTTGTCCCATTTTACAGATAAGGAAGGTGAGACTGAGGGAGGGAAAGGAGGTTGCCCAGAGTCCCACAGCTAGTATCCAAGGCAGGATTCAAACTCCGTCTTTCTCATTCCCAAAACAGCATTCTGGATGCGTTACTCCTCCTACTCACTAGATTTGGCATTAAAGTACATGAAATCAAATGATAGTTCTGCTCATGAACTAGTTGTATGTGTGTGACCTGGGGCAAGTTCATTCCCTTGGATTTCAAGATTTCTCATCTATAAAATGAAGGGGCTACCTTACATACAATCAAAAGTGCCTTCCATTGCTAGATCAATGGTCTTAAAATATTAAACAGTGTAGAATCCAACTGAGCAAGCCATCCAGCAGAGGTGCTGTAATAAAGATGTATCCTACCGGTGAGTCCCACTACCACTGGGACCCTTAAGTTTAGAACTCCTCTTTTCTTGGACATTGTAGGTATTTGTGGGAGAATATGCCCTGGATTTATGGAAGGAATGTTTGTAACTCTTCTTCTGACTATACTATTTGAATAAATGGTTTTGCTAAGAGCTGATTTTATCTAATGACTGATTGTTAATGGGAAGCACATTGGTGGGGCTCATGACCTATTTATTGTTTTGAGTACAAACCCACAGGGTTACAGGGTTATCCCCAGAATCCAAGGTAGCAGCCAATCTTGAAGAATCAGGGTGGGGAGAAGAATGAGTATTTATTAAGTGCCTACTATGTACCAAAGTCTGTGCTAAATGATTTACAAGTATTAACCACGAGTGGGGGTACTGAGGGTGAGAGGTGCTAGTTATTTAGCTGGTTATTTTGGTCAGACCTGTGATCTCATAGATATGAGGAACTCTCAGGGAGGAAACCCACTCTACCAATGCATGTTAACAATTGCTCTACAATTAAGTGTCTTAAAAAATTTCCTAGGACACTGAGAGGTTAAGTGATTTGCCTAGAGTCACACAGCCAAAATGCATCAGAAGCAAGATTTGAACCCATGCTTCCTGACCTTGGCTTTTATCCACTACCACACACTGAATATACACACATAGTAGTGCTGCTGCTGCGGCTGCCGATGATGATGAGGATGAGGATGATGACTCCATTTGGGGTTTTCTTGCAAAAACACTGGAGTGATTTGCCATTTCCTTCTCCCCATCATTTTACAAATAAGGAAACTGAGGCAAAGAGGGCTAAGTGAGTTGCTCAGGGTCACACAGCTAGTAAAATTCAGATCTTCCTGACTCCAGGTCCAGTGTTCTAACCACTGCACTACCTAGCTGCTCTACACACACATATATACATACATGTAAAGGTACTTCTTGACGCAGCTAACATTATATGTGTATTATATATATGTATATTTTATGCATATACAAGTAGTCTCAAATTTACAAATGCATTACTTTCCAAAAGTTCATTGACAAGTCAGATGTTTGTAATCAAGAAAGATTGTCCCACGGAATAATCAGTGTTAAAAATGGAATGGTATTTTATACCATGGTTTGGGGGAGGGGGGGTGTATGTGTGTGTGTGTTACAAGGGAAGTGTTGGGGGAAGGAGGGTCGTATATCCAGAAATGACTGTGATGTAAAAACAAAATACATCGGTAAAAATTTCTTTTTAAAATAAAATATAAAATTAATGGAGTAGTAACATGATGTGGAGCTGACCTTAGAGGCCATGTAGTCTCACTCCCACATTTTACGGAGGAGGACAGATTAACTCCCTTTTCCAAGGTCATGTAGGTAGCAAGTAGAGGTCTCCCCTGAGTCCAAAGAGGATGAGCTTTACACAATGCTCCCTGGGCACCAAAAACAAGGGTACAGCCAGTTCTTAAGGTTCCCAGAATGATGAAAATGATAATGGTAACAAGGAAACAATATATGTGTTCAATTCTGTTGCACAATGAATAAAGCTCTAGATCTGTTTTCAAATCTAACCTCTGTTACATTCACTATGTGGCCTTGGGCAAATCACTTTAAGCTCCCAGCCTCCAGTTACTTCTTTGTAATATGGGAATGGTTGGTGTCCTTCCTTCTGGAAGAGGTCCAAAATGCCACCACCATGATAAAGTGAAGTTTCGATGTGTCCCACTGTGACTGATCAGACCAGTATGGGTTCGGAGTGCTCTACCATAGGTTGGGCACAGATAGTCTGTGTGAACATTTGGGGTGGTTACTCCGAATTTGTGCATCCTGGGTTTCCTTTGTGCTGTCTCAATTCTGCTTTGCTCATAGAGCACAGCACCTTTTCTGATGTGGGCATGCTATGCTGAGCGGTCCTGTGCCAGTGTCTCCCATGTACCACAATCAAATCCAAAGTTCCTGAGAGAGACCTTGAGAACATCCTTGTATCTCTTCTTCTGACCACCATGTGATCACCTGCCCCATGTGACTTTTCCTTAAAATAGTCTTTTTGGTCGGCATACATTTTACAATGTGGCCAGCCCATCAGAGTTGAGCTTTCTGAAGCATAGTTTGAATTCTTGGCAGTTTAAACTCCCAGCCTCCAGTTAGCTCTCTGTAATATGGGGATAATGATACCTGTAGACTCTACTTCACAGAGTTGTTGAACTTGTAAAGTGCTTTCCAAAACTTAAAGGATTAAGACAGGAACTGACCTGTGATTTCATCAGTCTAGGTAACTCCAGGGTAAGAAAAGTACCTCTACCAATGCAACTATTCATCTTAAGGTCTTAGAGAATTGCCTAGAGATCAGGGCAGTCAAATACACACCTGCAGCCCAAAACAGTCTTGGTGGTGGCCAGAACTCAATTAAAATGTAATTGGAAAATATTTTAGAAAAAATAACAGTACAATAAAATGTAGATAATATTAATAAGTGGTTTTCTAGGTCAATATGAAACCAGCGGGGATCTTTGTTTATAGTTCAGTGGCTCCTCGCTTCTCTTTCCCTCTCTCTCCCCCCATCTCTATCTCCCCCTTCTTTCTCTCTCTGTCTCACCCTGTATGTAAACACATACACATATGTATACAAATATATAACAACATATACATATATGCTCATATACACATGCACATACACGTGTATAGGTATATACACATGAAGCAGTCCTCGCTACTGTCCAGAGTAGCCCAGGACAATTAGTAAATTCATGCATTTTCTCATGTTGATCATTCAGTTCGATGTTAGTTTACTTACGCCAAAACTGACACCTTGATCACAGGTCTGCTATATGAAAGCATTGGCTGAGCCTGGATTCCTATTATGAAATTCATCACTTATGAAATTCAAATACAATTGTGAAATCTTAACATAGTTTCATTTACTAATGACCCCTAATAGTCTATAATTATGGCATACCCATTAGCAAAAGGAACAATTAGCTCCATGTGATTTTCAAAACTATAAGTAGGGGATAATTCAGGGATTCTCTAATTGTTCTTCCCTTGCTGAAGATGTTAGCATTCCGCATTGCTCAAAAGATCATGGAATTTAGAGCTGGAAGAAACCTTGTCTAGGGCCATCTCCACATTTTACAGATCAAGAAACTGTGGCCCAGGCTTGCAGTTTAGCAATTCCAAGGTAACAGAGGAAGTAAACGGCACCAGTCACTAAAGAGGTCAATTTGCACATTTAACCTTCCCTCAAGACTTAGGACCTGGAGTTATTTAGGAAAATCACCTAATCATATCTCAGTTACTCCTCCTATTTCTTTGCATTTTCAGAGACCTAATTGGAGCACCTCTACCATGACCTCCCTTTCCTAGACACCATCCCATTCTTGAGTTTTTCTTGTGTCATCACATCCTAAGATCATTTATTTAGATCTGAAGGTGGAAGAAGCAAAGGACATCCAGGAGCCATTCAGCCCAAACCCCTCATCTGACATGAGAAAACCAAGGACTAGGGAAATTAAGTGACTTGCTCAAGACCACACAGATAATGACAGAAATAGTATTTTCACTCTGGTCCATTGACTCTAAGCCATTGAGTTTTTTCCCTTATCCTGATGCCTCTTCTACCTGTCCTTTGTCCTATTACTTCAGGGTCATGAAAAATGACTAATTAATCAGATAAAGTAAGACACTGTGATCATAGGTACCAATAAGGGAGGGAAAGTTGACTTTCTGATAACAATTGGAATCTAACTATATCTAGGCAGGTTAGCCTTTGGGCTGAATCTAATGAGAAAAGTTAAAAATTTTAAATTCTTATACTTCTTTTTTTAATGTTCTCAGTTATTAGATGAGGACAGTATAGGTTGTCTGAAAAGGATCTGGTGGTCTTGGTATACTAAACAAACTCAATGTGCACTAGTAATGAGATATGGCAAGCCTTTGAGCAAACCACAATGGGATTAGCTTACATTCAGAATAGTGACAAGAACAAGGGATGGGGTCTTATATCCTGCCCTGGTCAGGCCACATCTAAAGCACTGGATTGGCATCACATCATTCTTTTTAGGGAAACTGATAAGAAGTCAGAAAAGATCCAGAGAAGAGCCATCAGGATATTATGCCATGAGAGCGTCCACTGAAACAACCAGGTATATTTATCCTTGGGAAGAGAAGACAGAAGAGGGGATATGACTGCTGTCTTCAGATCCTCTAGGGGTGGTCATGTGAAAGAAGAAATTAACTAGAACTGCTTAGTCCCAGAAATCAGAATGAGCTACCCCTGGGAAGGGAGCAGTCATCCTAGGCACTCCTGATACCCACTAACAACCAAATGCACTGGCCCCAGGGCAGCTGCATATACCTTCAGACTACTGGCCATGCTTCCAGCCCAATCTCTATATCTATCATCCAAGGAAGCCCCTGCAGAGGTGCCACCCAGCAGGTACTAGAGTCCTATCTTTCTAAGTAGCCACATATTCAGAAAACAAAGTTCTCGCCCCCATAGTCCTTGGCACTGTCAAAGGGTTCAACCGATAGAGTTTCATCAATGGAAGAAGATGCCTTAACACCTGCCTGGTCACTGAGCCCTAAGGAACCCTGGGCCTTTCCATCTGACTGACAGCTGAACCCAGCTCCCCTTTTGAGTATTGTCCCTCATTATTAGAATGTGATCTCCTTGAAAGCAGGGACCATCCTACTTTTCTATTGTACTTCCAGGACTTGTCCCAGTCCTTTACACAGAAACAGTATTTAATAAGCACATTTTCATTCATTCATTAAGTGAGCAGCAGTGAGTTAAAGTTGCAAAGAGATTAATTTAAGCTTCATAGCAAGGAAAATTTCCTGACGGTAACAGTGTATCAGAGAGGATGGACCTGGGACCGGGAACACCTGGGCTCATATCCTGTCCCAAACACTTACTAGCGATTTAACCTCAGGCAAGTCACTTAAATAGGCATGCCTCATTTTCCTCTTCTGTAAAATGGAGGTGATAATAGCAACTACCTCACAGGACTGTGGTGAAGATTTTCAAAATGTATTGGAAGTGCTTTGCCAACCTAAAGAGCTACGTTAATGTTACCTATTTTTGTTAGTATTTTTATGACCAGTAGTAGTAACTGCATGCTATTATGGAATACTGTTATCACAACCATTGCTAGCAGTAATTATGATAATATGAGATTAATTAACAATTCAAGCTGTTTAATATTACAATGAGCTGCTTGTCTTTAGTAGATGGATATCTTCAAAACAAAGACTCGCTGACCTGTTGTTAGGGATATTAGAATAGGAATATTTCCATCAGCTATGGGCTGGATTATCAGGCCTCTAAGACCCAGAGCATTTCAAGATTCTGTTGTTCTGTGATTTGTTAGAAGAATGAGTCCCTTGCCTCCTCTGCCCTTCTTCTTCCTTTCAATCTAAACACAAAGAAGATTCCTCAGCTTAGATTCCTTCTGCCCCTTGGTCCCACTCTAGGGTCTGAGAGGGAAAATTCTCCTGTTAGAGGGAAATCATCAGTTGGGGCTCAGTGGGAGAGGGGATCCATGCTTTGTCATGGATTAAGGTCCTGCCACAGACTGGGATATGAAGCATGCTGCAAATGAAACTGTGATGTGTGATAATCCACTGACAGAATTCAGCAAGATTGAGTCCCTCCTTGGACTCAGAGCTGAGGGGGCTTGGTAACTGAACTCCCCAAAAGGCTTTGGTTGCAAGGTTATTGTGTCCTAAGGATGGAAAGCACCAGGTAGAGGTGGTAATCCTCCTTTCTGGAGTTTCCAGGACAGACCCAATCCCAAGAGAAGAAATGGAATTCGGATAGAGCGGGCTAAAGGAATAATATTTATCAGACACATGTCTGGAATTTTGATCCAGAAAATGTGACTCCTATGATAGGACTTAGCATCCAAAAGACTAGAGTTCCAAAACCTACTGACTGTGACCAGAAGCAGGTCCTGTAGCCTCAGAACATTCTCATACTCATCATCCATTGATGTTGTTATTGTCATTGATGGAATCTGGAATTTCAAGGGAGTAATGAGGAGTGGGAGTGGGGTGGGAAAGCTCATCAACTTTAATTCTTAGAGCATTTGCCCAGGATTGAAAAGGACTTTAAAGCCCATCGAGTCCAAGCCCATCATTTGGGAGATGAGGAAACCAAGATCTCCATTCCTAGGATCACACAGCTAGTAATTGTCTGAAGTAGAGTTTGAACCAAGGTCAACTGGGAAAGATAGCACCTGCTCTATTTACATCACAAGGTTATGAATATCAAATGAGGTGACACAGAAAAAGTGTTTTGCAAACTTTAAATCCCTAGAGGACACATCTATTAGTGTTCTAATTAGCTGGTGGTGGTGTTTTACACTGAAGCACTATCGTATTTTACTTTAGGTCCTCAGAAGTCCCTTCTTCTCCACCCAACCCCGACTTTTTCTTACAAAAGTACATTGCTTTCCCCCTCTAAGATAATTTCTTTCCCCATGTTCCTTTCAGCTACCAAATTCCTGCACCAAACCAGCAATTCAACAGCTGAGACTCCCCTGGGGCACCATCAGGCAGTGTGCTGGGGAGGGTCTCTGGGTTCTTCTTGGCTCCCCAGGAAGCAGCTCCAGGCCATAGGAGAAATACTTAGGGAAGATAAGCATCTCCCCAGCTTGACTGAGGCCAGTCCGGATTCTTCAGGGTGTAGCCATTATATCTCTGTGGGAGCCATTCGTCCCCAACGCAGACCTGTTTGTGTGCCTGTAAACCAGGTACCTGGTGCAGAAGGTAATAAGGAGGAGGGTCCTGGGCAGGCAGGTGTGGCACAGGATTCAGAGGGAAACTCTATCCCTGGCATAGTAAAGAGACAAGGACAAAGACCTTTTAATTTGGTTTTATTTCTACCTTACCATGTATCTAGAAGCTGGCATCTTTAACAAGATGTATTGATCAACAAACCTCCAACTAGAAGGTCTTAAGCCAAGGAGAAAAGATGAAGGGACAGAGGTGGAGACACCTAGGGCAGTACACTGCCCCATTCATCCACAGAAAGAATCCCTGGGTTACTTATATGACCTCCAGGATCAGATGTAAAATCCTCTGGCATTCAAAGCCTTTCATAACCCAGCCCCTCCTCCACCTCTTTCAGTATGCTTACACATTCCACCATCACCATAATCTGTCAGCCAGAGGAAGTTGGTGGTTCGGTGAACAGAACACTGGACGGTAGAATCAGGAAGACCTGAGTTCACTTCCACCCTCAGACACTTACTGTATGACCCAAGGTGAGTCACTTAACCTCTGTTTGCCTCACTTTCCTCAACTGTAAAATGGCAATGATAATACCGGTTGTTGTGAGAATCAAATAGGACATTTGTAAAAAGTGTTTAGCTCAATGCCTGGAACATAGTAGGAGTTATACAGATGCTGGTTCCTCCTCCTCCCCTCCCCTTGTGACATTGGCCTCCTTGCTGTTCCTTGAACAAAATATTCCACTTCCAGAACCCCTGCCGGCATTTTCACTGTCTGTCTTCCCATGCCTAGAATATTCTTCCTCCTCATTTCTACCTCCAGCTTCTATGTCTTCCTTCAGGTCCCATCTAAAAATCCCACCTTCAACAGGAAGCCTTTGTCTATCATATTTTATTATTTATCATACCATTGCTGGCCCCTCCCCTCTGAAATTAGATCCACGTTATCCTGTCTGTATTTGGTTTATACATCCTTGAGTTTGGGTCGTCTCCCATATTAGACTATAAGCAACTTGAGGACAGAAGCTGTCTTCTTTTTCTTTTCTTGGTATCCCCAGCACTTAGCACAGTGCCCGGCACACAGCAGGTGCTTAATAAATGTTTACTGACTAACCGATACTACTGAGAAGGCCACTTCAGGTCAGGTGGTCAGGGACTGTTTAACCTGGAATGTGGGCACAATGCAGGGCAGAAGGGAGAAAGGGTGAAGGATTCTTTTACAAGTGTTTATTGAGTGCCTACTATGTGCCAGGTACTGGAAGGCACTAAGGATGCCAGAATAAAACCAGCATCTGTCCTTGAGGGGCTTACATTCAGTTGTGGGAAAGCAACATGTACTCAGATAAGTAACCATGAAGTACTTATGGGGGAGGGAGGGAAATCAATTGAATAATTCAATAAATCACCCTACCCCATCTAAAGTTAGTAGTCTTATGTACAGATACATTTATCAAGCATCAGCACATCTCTATAGTGCACTGGGTATGAACAAGAACTAGGTAGCTCCCTAGGTGCACCAGGAAGTCCATTCAGATTCATTGTGGGACTTCACCACACCCTCTTGGGTGTGCCCATGAGCTACTTGGAATCAGAGATTCCAGTGAGAGGTAAGCCAGGTGAGCTGAGAGAATTGCAGCCAAATTCCGAGGAGGAGTTCCTGGGCTAAGGAGGGGAGAAGGGGACTGAGTGAGTAGGAGGTTGCCTCACCCTCCTTCCCACCTACCTTCACTGGAGGAGGACCTTGTGAACTTCAAAGGATTCAAAGCATTTTGGACCTTCCCATCACGGCATCTCACCAGCATCCCCAGAATAGCTGGCAGCAGTCTGTGCATCTAGAGCCAAGGACACACTGGATGATATTCAAGGCTCTACAAAGGGCTGAGGAAGGGGAGGGGAACTGGGCTCTATCTGAAGGGAACATCTTTATAGTCTAGCAAACAGATTTCCAGGAGCTGTAAATGAATCCTTTGCCACATAGGCTTGCTAAGCTTAAGCTTACTTTCCCCTCAACTAGGTATGTACTTTTGAAAAAGTGAATCACAGAATTCTGAGGGGAAGTTTTCATACCAACTCTATTGACTCCACCACTTTATTAAATTCTTTTAAAAAAAAAAACTGTTTGTCTAATTGTCATCTATTGCTCCTCATATCCTCCTATAGGGGCTTCTGAGTCCTAGAAATCAATACTCAAGCACTTATTAAACACCTACTAGGTACCAGGGAGGCACTGTGCTAAGAAAGGCAAAAGACAGCCCCTGGTCTCAAGGAGTTTACAGTCTAATGAGTGAGACAACATGCAACCAACTATGTACAAACAAGACACACACAAGATAGACTGGAGATTGTAGGTAGAGGAAAAGCATCAACCTTGAGGTTGATTGGGAAAGACTTCTTGTGGAAAGTGGGATTTTAGCTAGAAACTGAAGAAAACCATTAAGCAAACATCCCCAACCTCTTGGAAGACCCCATGAGCACAGAGAGGACTTTTCTGAGCAGCCACACTATGAGAACCGAACTCATCATACACAGTGGGAGTTGGGAGAATAGTTCTGGTCTACACATGCCACATGCATAGAATAAACACAAAGTAATTTCAGAGAAAAGGTCATGGGGAGGGTTAATAGCTGGTGAGATCAGGAAAGTTCTCCTATAGGAAGTGGCCTCTGGGCCGTGCTTTGAAGGATGCCACACAGTGAGGGTGTGTGGGTGTTCAAGGAGAACTAGCACTTCTAGTTCTAGAAGTGTAAGGACTTGCCAAACCCTTTTCAGGGCTGTTCACTAACTTTTGTGTCCATTTGGCATTCAACTACCACCCATGGCTCCAAGAAACTGGAGCACGCACAATGTTACACTCAGGTAAACCATCTAGGAAGGCAGGTTAAACCAGGTTCAGGGTAACCAACAGGGTAACCAACAAACCTATGGGTGAGTTGGGTGGGGGTGGGGGGTCTAGCCTGAGCATGTGGAGACTTCCTCCAGTGGAATAGGCAGAGGAGAACAATCTGTACTAATGGCCATGTAGGGAGCTATAGCAGGCACTGTGGAGTGCTCAGAGCTTGGTTAGGCATTGAAGACTCCAAGGGCATCCGGGACCATGACCAGTCATCCTGACTTTTCTCTTGCCACTGAACACCGATGACGGGAAGAGAGAGTGAGTCTGACAGACTTTGTGCAGCTCTGCCTCACTGAAATCCTATTCACACGCAGGAGTCAAGTGGAATGGAGAAGATCCCAGGCATGACCAATAACGTAGGCAAGGCACAGAATCAGAAGAGGGAAGGAATCTCCACATACAAGAGCTCTCATATAGAGGAATAGGGAGGTGCCTTCTCTTGGGTAGTGATGTTACTGATACTCCTGTTTAATTAGTCATTCATGCAAACTAGATGTTGTCAGCCTCTCTAAATTTCAGTGCCCCAACACAGAGGTTTTGGTCAGGTAGGTTTCAAAGTTGTTGCACCATCCTGGGGATGGTGACTGGCTGGACAGGGTAGATCAGGAATGTTTGTGGACATGTTCCTTGAGGGGGTGAGATTTTAAAGTTCTATCACTGATGGGGAAATTTCATTTGTCCCTGTGACTGACATTTCATGTCCCCAGTGATTTGGATGCGTTGAGTCCCAACATTGTGAATCGCATCCTCCCAGTCCTCCTCAGGTCCCAGAACTTCGACGGAACCTTTGAGGTCACCTAGTCCAAAGCCTTCCTCTCTCAGATGAGGAAACCCATACTTGTTCTTGAAAAAGGAAATCTGCAAAATTACTTGTTCCCTCCAATATGGCCAAAATATTCCATCTACCCAGTCATCCTTAGCACTGCCTTCTATCATGGCTCAGCATCACCCCATCCACAGTGGGTTGATACGCAGTGTACTGAGCTGGTTGTTCTGCCCCTAGGGATCCTAGAGATAAGATCTCCTTAGGGCAAAGGAAAAATCTTAATGAAAACAGGAGGACATATAGCCAGAAGACTTGGCCAGAATTCTTTCCTAGATTGAGTACAGAGTTAAGAGAACAGTTTAGGGAAAACATACAGAGATATAAATGTGGGGTAAGAGAGCAAACCTAACAGATATCCCATAGGATAAACAGCTATTAAGCTTTTTTTACTTTTGTTACTATTACTAAACACTAATAGTATGTTCCAAATGCTGTGCTAACAGTTGGAGATAGAAACAAGAAAACAAAAGCCAGTCTCCTGCCCTCAAGGCACTTACATCTAAGGGGGGAAGACAATACACAAAAAGAAAGCTGAAAAGAAGGGGAGTGCCAGAGGTTGCCAGCCTGGGGGCATGATAAAGATATTGGTGGAGTCAAAACCAACCAGAGAAGCCAGTGGCAAATAGAGAGATGGCTGACTTTTTGAGACTCCATCGAGGGAGATGATGGGAGCA